>PVIU01002207.1:0-178963 GCA_004026605.1 Ondatra zibethicus | reverse complement strand
TTTTTTTTTTTTTTTTTTTTTTTTTTTTTTTTTTTTTTTTTTTTTTTTTTTTTTTTTTTTTTTTTTTTTTTTTTTTTTTTTTTTTTTTTTTTTTTTTTTTTTTTTTTTTTTTTTTTTTTTTTTTTTTTTTTTTTTTTTTTTTTTTTTTTTTTTTTTTTTTTTTTTTTTTTTTTTTTTTTTTTTTTTTTTTTTTTGGCTTTTCAAGACAGGATTTCTCTGTGTAGCCTTGGCTGTCCTGGTACTCACTCTGTAGACCAGGCTGGCCTCCAACTTACAGATATCCACCTGCCTCTGACTCCCATGTGCTGGGATTAAAGGCGTGCACCATTACTTGGCAGCTGTTGGCTTTCTTAAGAGAGACAGAAGGAAGACATGGAGTTGTGGTGATGAGGAAGTGGGGGTGATCTGGGAGGAGACGAGAAGGGAAAATCATGATCAGGATACATTATATAAAATAACTTTTCTGTTTTTAAAAAATTAAAAATTAATAAAATTGCTGTCTGAATTAGACATTTAAATTTCATTTAAAAATTAGTAAATAATTTCTAGGTTAAACAAAATTTCTAACAAATTCTGAAATAGTGTAAGCATAGTTATGTCATTTTTTACTATATATTTATGAAAAGAGATATTCTCAGAATTAAGTTTATAAAATCAAAGTTTCATTTGACCCTGAAATACAATGCTTTATACCTGCAGTATCAATTATTCAGCCAAAATTCGATTATTTATGTAAAAATGAATTAGCAATCCACCTCAGTAGTGTGCAAACTTGCTTTTGATTTTAATAAATGGTAATAGTTACATGCCAAAATTGTTTTAAAATAACTTTATGATTTATTATTAGTTAATGTTTGATTGGTATGTCTATTTTATCTATCAATATCAGAGTTGCATAAAAAGTTTTGAGGAAAAGAGGTTGTAAGAGGGATCTAGTGGAGGGTCTGGTGGGGGATCTGGTGGAGGATCTGGTGAAGGGTCTGGTAGAGGATCTGGTGGAAGATCTGGTGAGGGATCTGGTGGAGGATCCGGTGAAGGGTCTGGTGAGGGGATCTGGTGGAAGGTCTGGTGAGGGATCTGGTGGAGGAGCTATGATGGAGAGACTAGTGAAGGGTTCTTGATAGCCTCAGGTCAGGGGAGGTGAAAACCCAACCGAATACCAGAAGGGAGTACATTGCAGAGAGTGGCTTGCACTTATCAAGACTTCTTGTAAGACTTAATGAAAGAGTAAGTGAAAAACTTGTTTTAATTTTAGCCTCAAGACTTCATATGAGTAATTATAACATAGTTAACACAACGAAAATGAAGCACCTAGACCTCAGGTGTACGAGCACACACCTAAGGACTAAAGACGACTCACTCTCCTTCCATCGGGGAAAGGGGGCTGGGAGAATCAACAAGATCCCACGTTACTGACTGTTTAATTCCCTTTTTCTTGGTCAGTGTTTAGATGACTTCTTCAGAGAAATTTGCCTCAATATTGCTGCCTAAATAAGACCACATTGAGGCCAACAATCCAGCTTCTAACAGGAATGAGGTAGATCGTGTTACTGAACCTCGTGACAACAAAATTTTCCGAATAAATTCTTTGTATCCATTCATACCTAACCAATGGCATGCTTATTGCATTAAGACAGGAGCTGGGCAGATTGCTCTGTAGGTAAAGTGCTTCCCATACAATCATGAAAATTAAAGGTCAGATCGCCATGGAAAATTGGCATATGTGTGTGTGAGAGTGTATGTGGGGGGGGGAGGGTGTGGTAACTGTGTGTTTTGTGTGAGTGTATGAGTGTGTGTGGATATCTGTGTGCAAGTGTGTGTGTGCGAGTATGTCTGTGTATGACTATATTCTGTATGTGTATGAGTGTGGGTGTATGTGTATGGGTGTGACTGTATTTTGAGTGCATGTGCATATGTGTGCAAGACTGTGCTTTGTGTGAGTATGAAAGTGTGTGTATGTGTTTGGAGGTGTCTGTGTATTTTCTGTGAGTGTATATGCATATAAGAATGTGTTTTGTATGAGTGTCTGTGTGTGTGTGTGTGTGTGTGTGTGTGTGTGTGTGTGTCTGTGTGTATTATCCCACCCATAATCCCAAGGCTCAGGATACAGAGGTACAAGATCCCTCAGCAAACTGACTACCTAGTCAAATCATCAAGCTTAGGATTCAAGTAACATAGCCTCAACATATAAGGCGCAGAGTCACCAAGTAAGAAACCTGACATTCATTTGTGGCACCTGCACCATATACATTGTCCACACTCATCCAAACATGCACACACATACACACACACACATACACGAACAGAATAATATATATGCAAGATGAAAGATTAAACCAAATCTGAACATTTATAACATCTTCCACTTAAAAGTTGCTCTCAATGAATCAGTCATCAAATCTGACAGTAAATGACATATAAATAATATACTGATCAGCGTCACAGGATTGCAGTGACACGCTGAAGGCACAGGTTTTGGAACCTGGCTCCCAGCGCCTTGCTGTGTGTGTGGTCTTCAGGGATCCCCTGTGCCTGAGCTGCTGTGTCACAGGACTTGCATGCCAAGCTCTTAGTTCAGTCTTCGCCCCACAGTACGCGCTCAGTAAGCTAAGACACTGATGTGTGACTAATGAATTGCTGACTGCATTAGAGCAGCAGGTTATAGCTGTGGTAAGGAAGAACTGCCTCAATTACTAGCATTAAGGAAACTTCCAGAAAATAAGTTTAGCTTTATTTCTCTAACTGCAGGTGCATGCACTCTTTCCTTTGCATTTATTGCTACTTAAATACAGCTTTAACACCATCCACTAACTTAAAAGCTTGGCCTACCCTGTAGTATTTGAACTTTCAAAGCATAGCAGTGAAGGGGAGGCTATGTTACTGCTGTATTGCCCTTTGTTTGTTTACAGAGGGTCTCACTGTGGCCCTGACTTGCCTGGACTTGCTTGGTAGACTAGGCTGGTCTTGAACTCACAGAGATCCCCTTGCCTCTACTTCCAGAGTGCCAGGATTAAAGGCATGCACCACCTTATTGGCATTTTATCATCATTTTTTTAATTTGGTATTTTCTAACATCTGTCAGATTTCTCACACGGTGACATAAGCCTACACTAGTGAGGACAAGGCAGGAGGCTTGTGATTGAAGAGGAGGAGTTGGGGGAGAAGGAGGAAGAGGAGAAGGAAGAGGAGGAGGAGAAGCAGGACAATGAAGGAAACCACATAACTGCACCCGTGGCTTTGTATGAACACGGATACACCGGTGTTTGTTTAAAGGGAAATGCACTCATCAGTGTTTTCTGTGTTGGTTCTCATAGATGAGTGGCAATCAACTTCAAAGGAACTCTCGTCCCCATACATTACAGATGTTTAAAAAGATTCCTGCCACTCTCCACAGAGTTCATGGCAGATAGAAAGATTTAACTTTCTATAGAAAAGATAATTGGCACCACAACCCAGAAAGGACGAAAACAGCTTGGATAAGTCAGCTTACAAATTCCTCCATACTTCTTTATCTCTGGCTTACAGTTCCTCCTCCCCGTCCTTCAAGCTGTTTGTATGCAGTCATTGTCCAGTCATTAGCGGGATCACAGAGTGCACAGACCCAGTCAGTTTCTCGGAGTAACACGACACCCCAGCTGTTCCTCCGAACGAGGCTTAAGTGTGCATTCCCCAGCCTTGGAATAACCTGGTGCTTGACACCTGTTAGACAGTTTATCTGGGACAGTCATTCACTGACGTGTGACAGGACACATGCAGTACTCAAAGGATGCGCTCCAGCCACCTCCCTTTTGGCTTATTTTTTTTAGCTGGCGTACAAAGTAATGGTTTCCTTGCAGCGTTCTCAGGATACTCGGTTCTGGTTGATTCTCCTGCTCTCCCCTTTCCCCTTCCAGACCACAGCATTCTGCCCATCCCCCACGCCTAAAGCCACTTTCTTTTTTCCCATCTCACGGGCCCCTTTCTAGTTTTCTAACCTCTACCCACGCTTCCACAAAAAACACACACACACATGGATCTGCACATGAGAGAAAACCCGTGCCGTCTGCCTTCCCGAGCCTGGGTTACCACACTGAACGCAGTATTTTCTAGCTTTATCCGTTTTCCTGAACGTTATGGAAGTTCACTTTTCTTTACAACTGAACAAAATTCCGCTGCGGCTATTTATGTTCCACACTTTCAGTATCCGTTGACGGCCATGTAGGCTGGGTCCATGGGACAAAATCAGTGATAACTCGGATGTGTATGTGCCTCTGTGGCGGGGGAGGGAGTCCTTTGGTGCACGCCCAGGAGCAACACAGAGATGCATCACAGGGTGGTTCTCTTCTTTGCCTTTGGAGAAGCCTCCAGGTTGATTCCCAGGTGGCTGAGCTCTTCACACTCCCACAAAGAGGGGACATCCCTCCCCAGTATTTGTCATCCTTTGTCTTCTTGATCACAGCCATTTGAATGGGAGTGAGATGGACTCAGATGCTTTCAGTTTTCATCCCCACGATAGCTAAGGATCTTAAATACTCTTTAAATTGTTAATTGGCCATTTGTGTTTCTTTCACTGAGGACCTGTCAATATATTAGCTCACTGACCCATTTGTTGATTGTGAGTTTGGTTTAATTTTTGCTGATCTTTATGTAGTCTAGAGATTAACCCATGTCTGGGGTATAGCTGGCAAAGGTCTGATCCAATTCTTCAGGTTGTCTGTTCCTTCTGCTGATAGTTTCTTCTCATATGCAGAAGCTTTTAAATGGCATATAATATACTTATCAATCCTTTTGGCCATTTTCTGTGCTGCTGGGAGGTCCTAACATGCTTCCTCTATGGTTTCCTGTAACAAGTTCAGTGGTCCTAGTTTGAATTAAGGTTTTTAATCCTGTCTGAATCGATTATTGTGCAGGATGAGAAATATGGATCTAATTTCACTCTTCAGCAAGTTGGAAAATTAACAACAATAAATAATACTTTAAGCCTGGAGTGGTGGTCTATGCATCTAATTCTAGCAAATGGCAAAGATCACAAGTTCAAAACCAGTCTGGGCTATACAGGGAGTTCAGGCCAGTCAAAGCTGCAGAGCAAGACACCAATTTAAAGAATAATAATTATTATCATTATTAAAATTATAGAAAAAATAAAACAATATACAAATACGGGTTACTAACTCTTTAGTAACTTACACACCTTACTAATAGATGTTCACTAAATTGTTGTGACTCACACATCATTTGTTTACTTATTTTTATATTTTATTTTAATGTGAGTACGTGTGTGTGTACATGCAAGCACATGTATACATTCGTGTCCCACTGCACTCATACAGAGGTCAGAGGACAACTTGCAGGAGTCTTTTCTCTCCTTCCCTGTGAGGCTCCAGGGATTGAACGCAGGTCATCACATTTGGCAGCAAGCACCTTTACCCTCTGAGCTATCTCTTTGGTCCTCATGCTGTTTTTTTTTTTTTTTTTTTTAAGAACAATCAAGAAAAGTTTCATTTCTACACTGATTAGGGATAATGTAGTTGACTTTGAATTTCCATATAGAGTACAAAGTCAACTACTTAAAGTCCCCAAATTTCCTTCTAAGAAATATTCTGAAGTGGGATTCCCCTCTGTATGCTATGAATATGTTTTATTACCATTGGTTAATAAAGAAGCTACTTTGGCCTATGGCAGGGCAGAGTACAGGCAGACAGGAAAACTAAACTGAATGCAGGGAAAAAGAAGGCAGAGTCAGGCAGACGCTATAGCTGTCAAAGAGGAAACACACCAGAACCTTACTGGTAGGCCACAACCTCGTGGTGATACACAGATCAATAGAAATGGGTTAATTTAAGATGTAAGAGCTAGCTATAAATATGTCTGAACCATCGGTCAAACAGTGTTGCAATTAATATAGTTTTAGTGTAATTATTCGGGTCTGGGTGGCCAGGAAATCAAAGTACAATCTCAATTTATAATATTCCATTCACCTCTTTTGATTCAGTCCCTAACATGTTCCTCTTATTCTCAGCTGAAGCTGATATCTAGAGACCATTTGATTGAGAAATAAGAATGTGACAATTACTCCAGCAGTGACAGTGTACGGTTTGATGGTGTGGAAAGAAATTTGACTATATGCACATTTCTGTGGGTTCACATACATATGCAGGGTACCCTCCTCAGACTTGCCCAGTGAATCTGGGCTCACTCTATCCCTGGGCCCATATTCTGCCACTTTCACCTCCTGGGAACCTGCCAGGCAGGGCCATGGGAACACCTTATTGTGGTCTAATTGTGATTTTATGCAAAACATGAATAAAGCAAGTGACTTTTAGAAAAATATACATATGCGGACACTCAGGTAACACACCAGGAAAGCTCAGATGTCAAGATATGTCTAAGAAATAAAAACGATGAGATCTAATCACAGAATATTTAATGTAGCAACTTTCTGATTTTTTTTTTCTGTTAAAGTTTCAATAAAATTTCTCTTCCCCCCCAAAAAAGGAGCTTTAAAAAATAGGAAATGTATCTTCAAGGTTTTCACAAAGTCAAGCCAGGTAAACTAAGTCATTTTATCACAAGGCCACTGGTGACAACTTTGTAGAAGTGATGGACATTAAAGTAATAAAGTTAGAAATGATGATAAATTGATTATTTCATGGTACATAAATTAACTCAAATTAATTATCATTGAGATGAAATGATAGCAAAATCATCATCAAAACACCACAGTGATAAATTTTGCTGCCATGATCCATAGACAGGGGCCACAATCAGCACAGGATAGTTGGGGAAGAAAAGATATATGCATGAAGTATTTCTAGGAGGACAATAAATTGCACAGTGGAAAATGGTGACTCTGTGGTATAGAAAGCTAGCAATGCCATCTTAGCCAGGTGACCAACAGCTACCTCATTATAACATCCTAGTGTCATGGACCTGACAAGATGGCCCATCCTCGCTTCCACAGAATGTTCTCAAACTCTCACTGACGTCATAAGCACACACTGGACTAACTCAATTTAAGGGGCTTCCTCTAAAATCACCAACGAGCTCTCAACAGGTGCCAGCGTCACAAAGACAGATTATCACAACTGAAGAGAGCCTCTAGGTGCCTGCTTAGGACCACCATGGGATCTTGGATTCAACTAGATACCAGGAAAATTAATGATAGTGAGAAAACTAGTAAAATAAAAAGGCAGTCTATAGTTTAGTTAACTGTAGTATGCCATGGTTAATTTATGCAATTTTGACCATTGCAATGCTGGTTTTGCAACACAGTAACATTTAAGGAATCGGGGTAAAGGTTATTGTTGAAAATTTTTCTGTAAATGCAACTATACATCTTGAAAATTAAAAGTTAAGGGGAGAAGGTGCTTCTACATCACTCCAAACTTCCTGTGTGTTTGGGCTTACGTTAGGGGTTAATGGTCAGGGAGAACTGAGCAGGTTAAAAATGGACAGAGCAACTGGCCAAATGTTTAGCCAAATGATAGGATCAAAGGCAATATACCAGATGTTTGGCAACAGCTCTACATATGGAGGCACCTCTGCTCGGCAGGGAGTCCACGCAGGAAACCAGAGACATAGGCTCTGCTTTCAAGCACAACATAAAAACAGCCTATAAATAACCGTCCTTTTCAAATAATTCCACTTCCATCACTATTTCTGAACCTTCTAGAACAAGGAGCCTACCAACCCTTAGAATTTGGTGGTCTTTGTACAGGCACAAGCTCACATTGGCCCTCATAAATGTTTAATTTTAGCAAATGTTAACAAGTCAAAATACACATCTTTTAAACTTAATTTCAACCCGGAAAAGTATCCCCCAACAAAGATCATCACTAAAACTTGCTGTTTAGTTTTGCTCAAAGTATTTACTTTTTAATAGTCATCAAATCTGTTTTATCAAAGTGTTATCATTATTTAAAAAATGGTTATGATGTTAATTAAGATCCAAAGAGACTTCAGAAAAGTGGGGGAGGTGGCAGAGGAAACCCCATGGGCAACCTGCACGGTGGCTCTATTTGCTTTTGAGGAAGAGCTGCTTTATTTCTTTCTCTATTTTTTGTCATTTTTCAGGAAGCTTACTGTACACCTAGAAGTAATCATGGCCATTTTATATCAGGTTCTCCCCCCAAATGTCTGCAACGCTATTTCATATAACCAAGAAAATGCCTGAAAGAAATCAGGCACTTAGCATCATCTTTGGCAAATCCTCACTTTGTAAGTGGAAGTATTTTGGGTATTTGTCAACATTCTCAGGCTTCCGTGTACAAGCCTGACCTTTCTAAAAGGCATGGTTCTAAAGGTAATTCCAACAATTTATTTTCACAGATATAAGCACTCACAGAATCTCATCTATTAGCCCCATAAAAAAGACTACAATTCAATGCTGCAGGCATGTATGCAAGTATGACTTCTGAGAAGTCAGAGCAAAGAAAGACTGTAGAGCCTCTTGAATCAATTCCTAAGAAAATCTTAAGAGACAAAAGTTACGTGAAGAAATTATTGTAAGAATTAACAACCAAGACTTCACACAGTATGCTCTATTATAAAGGAAGAAATATGATGGCAGAGACCATAGAAAACAAAAGAGAATTCTAAAAGAAACACAAAAGGGCTCAGAAGGAAAGACAGTGGTATTTTAAATGCCCCAACTCCCCAGGCAAATTCCAAGAAGTAGGAACATGTCTTATTTACAGTACACTGTTTACTCTTCACATACTGACCTTCTTAGAAAGAAAAAAACTAAGGATAATCCATATATCAAGTATTACAATACTGTTTATCTACATTAAATATTGATTTTTTTAAAAATTGAAACCCGAAGAAGACATATTGCCAACCAACCCCAGTGGATAGTCTTTTAGGTACCCAGTGCATGGATTTCTGAGATTCGAGATGGTTTCATTCATTACCTCCCATGTATAGTTGCAATCCATCAATCAAACAAGGCAAGAGCAAGCCATTCCCTGAACTCTTCCAGATTCTGAGGTGGGAGCTGTAAAATTCAGATATCTAAATGGATCCAACATGTTTGGATGACAGTTGATGTTTTAGACCAGATTGTTTGGATCTGTTTAGTTTTCCACTAATCAGGAACCACAAATAGGGAACCAAGTCCCGAGAATGTCTAGTTTCCATCAAGGACATCATCCACATTTGCTGCCATGTCCCTTTTGAGTTGTTAAGTACTTCAAGTAGTCTACTCAAAACAGAGTCGTCATTAATGCAGGTGACAGTCAAGGTTTGGCAATCTTACCCCAAGCCTGATGGGCACATTTTCCTGGTTAATTACTCTAACAAAACTAAATAAGAAAATGGCAGGCCCCAAAGGAATTTAAGTGGATAGATGATTTCAATGAAATTGCAGAAGAAACAGTGCGTGACAAACAGAAGCTCCAAGGCCAACACAATGAGCAGCCATTACTATTCCTCCGCCTCAGCCAGTGTTGGCAGGCAGCAGAGTGGACCCCAGTTCTTGTTCCCTGTGTTCTTAACCGGAAGTTGGAAATCCAGTTATACCTGAAACTTCTTCTATCAGAAATTTTACCACTTCTTTACTTACAAAAGTTCTATTGTTTCATCTTTTTGATAAAAATTCCATTGGTCTGCCCACGTTCTTGAGGCAGGAAGAGCATCCCATTTATCTTTGGGTTTCCAAAGCTTGACTTGTTACTATGTTACTATGTAGGAACTATGCTACTCTGTAGTTTGTGCAAAGAGGTTGAGTCTGGCTCTTAAAAATCCTACTGTTTTATCTCAGCCATTTTATAATCTTAGTTGGAACCCATTAATATCCTCAAGAAATACATAGTTGGCTACTACAATATACCAGATACTTCTCTGTTATTTGAATAAAATGAACAAAACATAGGGATGGGAGATAGATTTTATTTTGGTGGGAAAAATAAGACCCCAGATTTGAAACCAGATAAACGAGGTGTAGAAGAGGCCTGAGGAGGAAGGAAGCTTTGATATCCACCTATGCTAGCAAGAGCCAGAGAATGAGGATCCTTGGGAGGTCAGAGCTCATGATTACCCGACTTCCCTGGGCTCCAAATACAGCAGCAATTTTTTGGAAAGCTCTTCCTGAAAGAGAGTGCTTTCTTCCCAAGCAGAACAATACCATCTTGCTTCTTGGCTTGAAAGGAAGTATTGATCAGCAGCTAGTAAGTCAAAGGTTAATAACTGGGTCTGATAATTTCTGTTATCAGCCCATGATTAATGATGTGGTCTCCTCTGGCTCCTGGTAGACACAGGAACCTCTATTTTCAATGCTTTCTCTGAGGACCAAGGAGTTAAGCTATTCTCCTAGGATTTTGCTGTTCGAAATCTGGAAGGATGTGGGGGTGCATACCTCCATCCCCTGCCTCAGGGGACTGAAAAACAGGGAGAGGATGCAAGGCAACCATCAAAATGACAAATCTGGACCTGATTGGTTTCTGGCAAAAGATGGACTCCCCCACTTTGAAGCAATGTCATTCCCCAAGACCACATGCTGGGCTAATAAAGCATCTCCCTCCCAGTCACTTTTGGCTCTCTGGCTGGTGCCCACAGACAGCTGCGAAGGCTTATAAACAGACAGTTACACCCAAGCCATTAAAGACTGCACAAAATTGGCCCTCGCTTTGCATCAAATCACATCTCTTTAGCCACTCAAGGCGTCAATCATAATGGTCAAGGATGATGTTGTTGTTTTGCTTTGTTTTTAAAGAACTGCACACTAAATACAAAGGAGAGTTTGTATCTTCAAGCCTTTAAATGATGTGCATGACTCCTACTGCTGGAGCAAACTGGTCCATTTCTCACTGTCTACATAAAAAAAAAAAAATGAGATTTGACTCAACATGCTCTCTTTGGAAGAAACAGTAATTTCTTTGTTAGCTAAGCCCAGTGTCGTTCCTAAGCCAGTGTGGTTGGTTCATCTCATGGATACCTTCCAAAGCATTGTCTGTGATATAATCAAATCAACTAAATTGGGAAACAGAAGTAATTTCATAAAGGTAAAGGTGTGAGGAAAAACAAGTAATTGAAAATAACTGTGCTATAAAATGCCATGAGAGGAAACCAAGCCACACCAAAGTGTAGGCTTCAAAATAAATAAAGCATCCATACTCATAGCGGACGGCAGCACTTAGGCAAAGACACTGCCCCTGAATATGCCAGAGAGCGTTTAAACCGTCTCACATTCGTAATATTTTTGTTAACCCATCTTTGGTGTAGTTAGTGGGACTCTAACTGACCTTGATCCTTCGTGGAGCAGATGAACACTGTCAGAGCAATGTAATTCAGCTCCCTGGATGACTAAATGCACGTGGTGAGGGAGATACACACTTCTTCCCACCCAAAGAAATAAACAGGAATTGCATTTGCTGCAAAGAATCGACACCAGCAGTCAACAAACAATGACATCACTGTATTTACACAATTGAGAGTATTTACATTAGAAGTGAATGTCAGAGGAAACTTCACTTCCAAAAAGTTAATCTCAGTGTTTAAGAGAACTTTTTTTTTTCTTTTTCTCTGTGTTGTCTTCGGGTTTTAAGAATATTTTTTAAACACTCCAGTACCTAGTGAGAGCCTTCCCCAGAAAAGATGCGTGTGTCCAATTCATCATAAAAGTTTCAAGACTGCAAGACCCCATCCCGTGTGCGCCCCCCCCCCCGCGCGCCCGCTAGTTTCAGTCAGCCACGCATAGACTTTTGCCCAGGCCATTTCTCATTTCCATACAAACAGCAGGTTCAGTTCATCAACTCCACAAAAACTTGCCAAAGCGCTGCCGCCCCCTTCCCCCTTCCCCCGCCCCCGCCCGGGCGGATGAGCGGCCCTCGGAGCGGCTCCGTACCTGCTGAGCGGGTGACTGGCGGCGGCCCGGGGCGCGCAGCGCGGCTCTGAGCCCTGCGGTTGCGAGCGCGCGTGCGAGTGGTAGGCGGTCAGCACCACGCCGCCCGAGTCTTCCACCTCCATCCTCAGCCGTGCATGTCCCCGCGCCGACCCAGAACAAAGACCCGGACCAGCGTGGACCAGCTCCGGGAGCGGGTCAGCGGCCCAGAGCGTCCGGCGCCCCACGGCTCCGCGGCTAGGGCGGCCTCGTCCGCCCGGGGACCACGCCCACACAGTACAGCGGACAAATTAGCATACACTGAGGACCACGCCTACAGAGTACAGTGAACTTATTAGCATACACGGAGAGCCACGCCCAGACCGATTAGCATACACTGAGGGTCACGCCCACAGAGTACCGCGCACAGATTAGCATACATTGAGAGCCACGCCCACGGGCCCCAGCTTCTAGGAAACTGGAAACCTGCCTGAAACTTGCCGCTCCTGCCAGCTGCTCTAGTAAAGTTTGTGTTTTTCTTCCTTTGTTTCTCTTTTCCTCTTCTCAACCTCCTGCTCGCCCCCTTCAAACGGGAGGCTTATCCCATGGCTAGGAACATTTCCTGCCTGGCAATCAGAAGTGAGACAGGAACCATGCCTTAGGCAAGGGGGGGGGGGAGAGGCTAGGTCTGGAATGGGTGCTCTGGGGAAGAAAGAGAGAATAATATGACAGTCTCATTTAAGCATCCAAACCAAAAATTGAAGAATTGGGTTGCATTTCTGTTTGCTGGTCTAGTTACAATAAACCTGATTTCCCTTCTGTCCAGGCAAAACCTCTGTAAGTGCAAGACAGCACTTCCTTCCTATACCCTCAAGACTGCAGCAGCCAGACCCTTACCTCATTCTTAACATCCCTTTCCTCCACCCAGGCCTGATCACACTGACAGATACTGTTTCCAGACTGTCTAAAAGCTAGTCCTGATTGCCATGGGCTCCATGGATGGTATTTTCAGGAGGCCTTTCAAGGGGGGGTATAAATACACACACACACACACACACACACACGTATATAGTGCTCGTATATAGTGCAATATAGTTTTCCCCCAATCATGTTTCTGGCTGGAACTCTGTTAAAAATTCTCTTTCCTGCCCCCTGTGAAACCTCTTAGTGACCATCAATCAAAGCCTTCTTCCCACCTCCTACCCCCCCCCGCCACTTTCTAGAAATTGCTCTTGCTTTTGTTACAGGAATAATTTCATTCTGCCCTGTAATTAAAGCAGTCTGCCCAGACCATGCCCTGCGTGCATGCATCTTTGCTCCAGCATCTACTTGAGTGATTGCTAATGGATCATGGTCTCCTCACGGCCCCCTCCCCCCCCCGCCCCCTGCCAGGCCAGATGGAACCAGGAAGCTCTTAGAATGAAACACCAAAGAAATAGAAAGCTCTGAGGGGGAAAATCCATTGCTAACTCAAGATCAGATTACTATTTTCCAGCAAGCTAGTGCTTTCTCCTAAGCTGCAAGCTTCGGGAAGGGCTGCCGTCATTTCTTGCTTTTATACCCCAGAACCTCCTTCCTGTTTTGTGTAGCAGACATACCTGAAAGATGTCCTGGATACTTTTATGTCAATATGAACACAAGCTAAAGTCATCTGAGAGGAGGGAGTCCCAATTAAGAACATGCCCTCGTAAGATGGGGCTGTAAGCAAGCCTGCAGGGCATTTTCTTAATTAGTGATGGATGGGGGAGGCCAGCCCGTTGTGGGTGGTGCTATCCCTGGGTTCTATAAGAAAGCAGACTGAGCAAGCCAGGGGAAGCAAGCCAGTAAGCAGCACCCCTCCATGGCCTCTGCATTAGCTCCAGCCTCTCGGTTCCTGCTCTGTTTGAGTTCCTGTCCTCACAGCTTTTTGCTACATGGACCTGTGAGTGAAATAAGCTCTACCCTCTCCAATTTGCTTTTGGTCTTGATAGTGCGCTATGGGTCAGCAATAATAACCTTAACTAAGACAGAAGGCTTGGCAGATGAATGAATGGATGGGTGGATTGTGTGTGGACTGGTGAAGGAAATAACACTCTCCAGGGTAGTAGTTCTTATCTTTCAGGCTAGCCAAGAAATTTTTATAAATCACTCATAGACCTTCATAGCACCAAAACAACAAACAGAACGAGTTCTGTATGTAGTACCATTTCCTAAATGTTTGTGTGTGCTGCTAACGCAATTAAATACGACTCTTGTTAGCATCCATGAGTTTTCAGAAAGATGCTAGAATACACATATCGTGTAGCAAAATGTGTTATTCAGGCTGCTTCCATTAACCCTTCAGATCGTCTGACCTGATGTTACTTAAAGTGTTTCTCTAGGGGCTGGAGCACCACTGAGTTAGGTCCTCTGTAACCAAAGGAGAACCCAACAGGAAATCTAGAGGGGCAAGAGGAAAGGTTGTCCTCTGGCTTACTTGATGCAACTGAGAGGACTGTCCTTCCCCCTGAAGCTGTGATCCTGATGATAGCTTTCCGTGCTGTTGTCTCTGTTGTCTGGCAACGGCTACCTACTTGGTAAGCAGGTCTCAGTGTGGGGATGCCTCAGTATGCTTGAATCTTGCCATACTTCTTCCTTTACTCCTGACACATTTTATAGGCAGACCTTCTTTTAGTTAGCTGTCTTCATCATCTGAGCTATGTGTTCCATCCCCTTCTGTCAAGACACTGAGTGACACATCAGCCTGCCCTGCAATTAAGAAAGTATCCCATAGGCAGAACTGCTAATGTAGCTGTAGTGGTATAATTGTGCTTACAAGGAAAGATTTTAAAAAAATTGTCTGTGCAGGTCTTTTGTCTGTGAATGATTTCCAGCCTAAAGAAGAATTTTTAGCCCATGATTTGTGGGCTTTGATGTAGCTATATAGTGGGACCCTTGCCTGCCATGCTCACTACCCTGGCTTTGATACGGATTGATCTCCAGGACTGAACGAAAAGACATGGCAGAGTCTGGCTGAAGACTGAAGACTTTTGGGCTTGAGAGTCTTTGGGTTTCAGAATATACAGCTGATAGCGTGGTTCTAATAGAATCCATTAGCGTGTTGACATCCTCAGAACTGTAGGGAGTCACTGGCTAGGGATGACAACACAAGGCAGTGACAGCTGGCGAGGAGGCAGAGCAAACAGACATGAGGACATCTGGGAAGTTACCTGGGCAGTGGACAATGGCATTTGCTCTGAAATAGCACTTTCTGCTTGTTGGAGTAAGGGCAAATAGAAGCTTGCGTTTCCTGTGACAAGCACTGGGCCCAGAATCGGCAGACATGGGTGTCCCCACAGCCAGACACCAGCAGGGCATGGAACCCTGAGCAAGATGTAATTCATAGACCCGCTTCTGTACGTGCGAAAGAAAGGAGCTAAGCGTGTGCCAGGCTCTGCTCTGTGCTGGATGTCAACACATAGCACACATCAAATGCTTCAGCAGATGAAATAAATACCACTGTTAAAAGTACCAAGTCACATCTGGACTACAGCTGTTTGCCCATGGATGGGGCAAGGCTGGAACTCATATCAGACTGTCTACAGCCTGAAACCAGGCTCTCAAGTGTTACATACCAGGGTTCCTAAGATAGAAAGTGCATTCTTCTTTATTTAATATAATAAAGTGAGTAGGGCTTGATTCATGTTTATTCATATAACTTTTCGTACACCTGTTTAGTATGTTAAAGGTTAAATGCCACCAGCATAAAAATAGTAAATGAAGTTATCAATTACATGTATTTCCAGTACTTCTTTATATGTGTGTGTACTTTATTCTCATTATCTGCTCTTAGAACTTGTTGAAGACTAACTCGCTCTTTTGTAGATCTGACAGTAGATCTTTTATAGATGTTTGGTATATCTGTCTGTAGGTGGCCCTGAGGGGGACTATGAGCATGGCAAGAGTCTACTTTCTCAATGAACTGGTGAGGGAGGGTTAAAAAGCCAGAGAACTGAGTCAAGATCTGCATTACAGATTTGCCGCTTACTGCCTATACTGCTCTCATTTCCCAGTTTGAAATTCAGGGGGCTGGCCAAATATCTTCCCAAGATTGGTGGGAAAGCAAAAAGCCCTTCTTCAAAAAGTCTATTACACCGCTAAACATATCTGTGGCGGCTAGTCTTATGTCCACTTGGTACAAGCTAGAGTTATCTGAAAGGAAGGCAGGCTCAATCCATTGTGGGCGGTTCAATCCCTGGGTGGTGGTCCTGGGTTCTATAAGAAAGCAGGCTGAGTAAGCAAGTAAACAGCACCCTCCACGGCCTCTGCATCAGCTCCTGCCTCCAGGATCCTGCCCTGCTTGAGTTCTCTTCCCGACTTCCTTCAGTGATGAACAGTGATGTGGAAGTGTAAGCTGAATAAAGCCCTTTCCTCCCCAACTTTCTCTTTGGTCATGGTGTTTTAGCGCAGCAATAGAAGAAGCCCTAAGACAATTCCATCCATGCTTGACGAATGCTGGCTCCTTCCTCTTTTCATTCCTCCAGTCACCTGGCCTGCCTTTCCCCCCTTCCAGAAATATCCTGGTAAGTCAGTCCTCAGGGGTAAACAACGCAGATGTGGAGACTCCTGAGGCTTTTCACAACCTCTACTGAGAGATGAAACTGACTGGACAAGTCTCACTGGACACCAGGGCGCCCCAGTTCTGAGGGTTCTGAAGTGTGGAGATAACCCAGCATACCCAGCCCTATCAGGAAATGCAACAAAACAGCACACTGATGTAAAAGCTTCACGTGGACAAAAGAAAAGCGCCCCTTGCGGCCCTCCTGCTTATCTGGTAGAAGTGCTGCTTGGGTAATCATGGTGTTCCAGGACTGGGAGACAGCTGCAGTGGCAGGAGGAGCCCCCACAGCCACTGGCTGAACTCTCTCAGCAACAGGGCTGAAGGCCACAGGGTCCCTCACCCTGATCTACAGGAAATGAAGGCACAGTTGTAATGCAGCAAGAGGGTCCCGGCAATGATGCTCACATCACCTCACCGTGCCCCCAAGTCCTCTGGAAACAAAGAAAAATTGAGAATAATGAGTCCACAATTAACTTTAGATGGAGAAGAAATACTTTAATAAAGCAAATTTTGGAGGGGGGAATTACTTGTTTAGTTTTGGTTTTGAGACAGTATCTCTTATATCCTAGGCTGACTTTGTTGAGCTTTTAACGTAGCTAAATAAGCCTTAACTTCTGACCCATCTAAGTGACCTCCAGAGTGCCAAGGATCACAGGCATGGACACATGTTCTCAGGCATGTGGTGCTGGGGATCAAACCCACTGTTTCATGGGCACTCAGCCAGCACTCTACCATCTAAGCCACCTCCCCAGCCCCAAACAAGGATTTCTTAAAGTGTCTGCAAAGGTGTTGTGTAAATCCTTCATCTTCTGTTAGGCTAATGAATCTTAGGCTCCTCTTACACATCGTTAAAGATTTATCAGGGCACTACTCAAATCATAGACATTGGTTTTCTGAATGTTCTCACAAGGACACGGAATTTCCAGACCACTCTGACTTTTTCTATTGCTTCCTCAGCGTTTGTTTTTTAAAGAGAAATTGGAGCTATTTTTCTTCATTAGGCATGCTGGGCTCTATGATCAATCTGGTAATTGGGTTAAGCAGATTATATCACCATGAGAGGCAGTCAGCTGGGTCACAACGAGTTATTTATGTGATGGACATAACCGAGTCACATAAGAGACCGCTGCAAAGAAATTGAATCATTATTGATTGGAAATAAATCACTGCTAATAGACCCAGGCAGGGTGGGGGAGGGAACATCAGCCAGCCACAGGCCTTGCTAGAGAAATAGCTCCTCCAAGAACGTGCTTCCCAAGGCTGGGAACATGGTGCAGTAGATAAAGGGATGGCCACACAAGCAGGCGAAACTGAATTTGTATTCCCTGTTTACATGTGAAAAGCCGGGCGTGGTGGCACACATCCTTAATTCAAATTCTGAGGAGGCGGAGACAGGAAGATCCCAGGAACTCAGTGACCTGTTAACTTCACTGAATTGATGAGCTCCAGGTTCAGTGAGAGGCCTTATCTCAAACAAAGTGGAGAGAAATTGAAGAGACCTGGCACTGACCTCTGCATATATGTACACACACACTCATGCACACATACATATGTGCACACACACACACACACACACACACACACACACACACTGCTCCTCAGGGGAGGAGGCAAAACACCCTAACACACAAAAATAAAATTAAACATACCTCTAAGGAATCATCTTCAGAGATGAGTGACAGCTGGTTAATTTTCAAGTAGATGCAGGTGGCTGGGGACATTAGAAGACAGGAACTATAGTGTCGACTGGGGGTGAAAGTTCCAGAAAAGATCCCAGATGGCGGCTTTGCTGAACAGTCAAAGTGAGGAACAGAGAACATTGGAGACTAAGCTTAAGAAAAAAAAAAACAGGCAATTTATGAGCCTGGGTGGCTCTGATTGCCTTGGAAGATCTTTAAATTGTCCTGAGTGCAGATAGGAAATCTTCTTGACTCTTTTGCCCAAGCTGGGCAAACCTAGACTCTCCTTGGCATTTGATTGACACCCCGGAGTGTACACTATGCGGTCCTTACGCCTCTGATCCCCACCTTCCTTCAGAGAAGAGTAAATCCTGGGGAAGAAGAAAGTCTACTCTAACTGTCCAGAAGCTGAGTGACAAACCATCCTGAGAGAAAGACCACGATGGAATTGAACAGCCGTTGGACATGACTTTAGCGTAAAGATCCACGCAGATGTCTGGAGCTGGGTTGGGGAAAGGACCTTGGCAGTCCCGCTCTGTTTCTAATACCACACGCCTGAGCATATGTGTCCATGCCTGTGATCCTGGCACTCTGGAGGTGCCGTTAGATGCATCAGAAGTTAAGGCTTACTTAGCTATGTTAAAAGCTCAAGAGATCAGTTACCTGTTGGTTAGCAGTAACCCTGGTTGTGACATATAATAAAAATATAATGTGACATATAATAATAATAAAAAAGAATGTAAGCTTGGATCAGGGCAGACAGAGGAGTGAGCTCCCCTTCTTTACTAAGTGCTTTGTGAAATGATTTCTTTTTTCTATAATGTAGGACAATGGTATTTATCTCTCATACCTTGTATATAGTGCTCAGCAAACATTTCCTTTTCCCTACAGTTACACATCTAAGAAGTTATTCTTGAAACTCTGATGATCTTGTTAGCAATACCTACAAGAGGTTCGAGGGGAATTTAACAAGTCCCAAGCACCATGAAGTTTCAGTGTACTCCAGAGACTAAATGTGCCCACTGTGAATAGCATCAAGAGAAATCATGTTCTGAAATATAGCAGGGATGGGAGAATACAGGAAAGAGAGGCTTGTCTGTCTCATGAGACACCGCAGAGTGGTGTGCCCGGTATTGTGCATTGCCATTGGCTACGGTATGGTCATGGCCCTGAAGAGACATCCCCACTTACACTGCTGGCACTCCAGACTTGCTGGGGTTCTCTGATGGTGTCTGGGATTAGCACAACATCTGGTACAGGGAAAATAAGTTTACACCCCAGCGAGTAAAGATCACAAACCCCAGTGACACCAAAGAAGACTATTTTTGTTTGTTTGGTTTTGGTTTTTTTGAGACAGGGTTTCTCTGTGTAATAGCTCTAGCTGTCCTGGAACTAGCTCTTGTAGACCAGGCTGGCCTCAAATTCAGAGATGTGCCTACTTCCACATTCCCGAGTGCTGGGATTAAAGGCAAGCACCGCCACTGCCTGGTGTGTCCATTTCTATCTCTGTAAATAGAGAATGACTTCAGTATTGTGGCTACCATGAAATCAGACCACAAGACCAGAGCTTCTAGTGAATTTCCAAAGAGCGTGAGGACTCAGACATCATAGACAGTGGTGCTGAGCGGCCTCAGTCCTAGAAAGGGTCAATCTCTGTGAATAATGCCACACACTGGGCTCAGTGACTTTGAAGAAAGGCTTGTGATGCTAAAACGCTTCATAGTCGTTGTAGTACTGAACCTTCAGGTGTAAGCAAGGGCAATTGCTTTGTCACCCGTGAGCCACCAGCCTGTGGTGCTCTTACCTGGTCTGTTCCTAAACTTTCCCCTAGAGAATCCACACTGACACCCCGGACTCTGGGTGTAATGTTCTGCTGAAAACTACAGCAAAGAAAGCGATCACAGCCCATTTTGCTCTAGCTGTAGTCTCAAACCCAGAGTGGCTGGCAGGTGGGATCTCAAGACATGCCCTTACAAATGTCTAATAAGTGAATCAGGACTGAGTTTTGTACATGAGCAGATGGCATGGAGAGCTATGTATATTTCCTCCCAACCCTGACACTGTAGGCTGATAGCTAGGAAACTATTTAGGGTGGGTTTTCCATTCAATGACTCCATCCACAAACTCCACCCAGGAGAACCCCACCCAACACCACCAAGCACAGCTCTGCTTGTCAGAACCCAGAGAAGCAAGCTGTTGAAGAAGAGGGAAGTGTCCAGACTGCATCCTATCTGCAGAGGATAAAACCAGCCAAGGATGGCATAGTGGCATAGATCTATAATCACTGCATTCAGGAAGCTAAGGCATGGGGCTTTTGACTTGGAGGTTGGCCTGGGCTAGATAGCAAGACCTAGTTGCTAAGAAAGAAGGGAGGGAAGGGATGAGAGAGGGAGGGAGGGAGGGAGGGAGGGAGGGAGAGAGGAAAGAATGACCGGAAAGAAAAGAAAAACAGACAGCTGAAGAAAAATATGTAAGAGAAGCCTCTAGAAAATCTCCAGTAAATTGCCACCCACAGGATTTACCTTTACAGCCCCGTTTCCTTTGGACTGGATTTGCAATCTGCAGGTAACAGGTTTTCCTCTAATTGGAAGTGCACCCTTTGTCCCATCAGCTGCTGAGCTGAATCCAGAACAAAGGGATGTCGAGTTCTCTGAAGCGCTGCTGTGAAAGGTGTCATAATTCTTTCTCCAATAGTTCATCATCTTAAGCCTCTTTGCAGTCACTTTGGAGAATTTTTTTTTAAAAAATCCAGATCTAAAGTGACTATTGATTCCTACAAGTGATGGAGGCAGAGACACACCTGAGTCATCAAATTAAAAAAAAAAAACTGTCACGTTTTTAGGGAACAAGCTGTCATGATTTTTAATAACCATCTTTCATCCAGACTTTCAAAGCAGTTTGTAAATACAAACTCACTTATTCCCACAGAGTTAGAATAGAGGAAATAGGACAAAACACCATATTTACAAATACTGTAATCACTGCTATCTACTGCATATATCATTGGACACAATGTGGTATTACATTTCTTATGCTGAAGGTTCCTAAGTGTTTGAGGGATTACCCTGAATGATTAAGAGGTCACAGTGCAGAGTCATTAAGTTCCTAGATCCTGGTGTCAGACAATCTGAGTTGAATTCCACCCAAATTTATTTCTAGGTCTGTGCATTTGGATGAGTTAACCTCTCCAGCTGCCATTTCCCCCATGAAAGTAGTTAGCATGAAAGTAATGGTTCTGGGCACACAGGAGGCCCTGCCTCTTCCTGAGGTCCTAGAGCCTGGTAAGGAACTACTGCAGAAGGGGCTATCATCTCTTTATTGTGGAGCTATTTGTGGACTGACAGAGAAGATTGGCTTCGGAGAACAGGAAGGGGGAAGCAGAGGGCGTCAGGAGTGAATAGAACCACAGTACATTGTACATGTGCATGAAACTATCCAAAAATGAAAGGACCTCCCTCTGACGGTTAATTTCAATAGCCAGTTTTATGAAACCTAAAATCACCTGGGCAATGGGCCTCTGGGCACGCCTGTGAGCCTGTGGGGAGTTATTGGGATCAGGTTGACTGAGGCAGGAAAACCCACCCACTGTGAGTGGCGCCATTCCCGGGGCTAGAACCTCAAGAGACATAAAAGGTAAAGTGAGATGAGAACATTCATTCATTGCTCTCTGCTTAACCATGGAAACAGTGTCTCAAGCTCCCACTGCTTGACTTCACTACCAT
Organism: Ondatra zibethicus; assembly: GCA_004026605.1. Lineage (NCBI taxonomy): Eukaryota > Metazoa > Chordata > Mammalia > Rodentia > Cricetidae > Ondatra > Ondatra zibethicus. Next base: position 157,186 of record PVIU01002207.1, on the reverse strand, counting down.
GAATGAGTGCAGCCTTTGAACCCTGAGCCAAAACAAGCCCTCTCTCCCTTGAGTTGTCTTTGTCAGTGTTTTCTCACAGTGACAGAAAAGGCAGCAAAGGAACCAAGAAACAAGCCTTCAAACTGTGTGAGCGTTTGCTAGTAGAAACCTCCTCGCCACCTAGCTGGGTTTCTTCTCACCCTCGAGATGCAGCAAGCAGATTCTGCGATTGCCACGGGGCTCCTCGCCATCCCCGTCTACACTTCCCATGTAGAGAAGAGGTCATTTTAGTGCGGAGATCTGACAGAGGTCCCAGGAATGCAGCGCCATGTTGACCAGATTCTCATCCCTAAACCCAGGCAATGAGCCAGGCCCCTTGTGGGAATGTAATAAATCCTGAGGCCAGAGGCCTGGGTTTGCCCAGTTTGAGCCACGCGGCTTAGGAAGAGTTCTGTCTACAGGCACTCAGGCTAGAGCTCCAAAGAATGAACCAGAGAGCAACCAAGCGCAGTCATGAACCTGTGAGCGGCAGAGGACAGAGCAAGACTGCAGCTGTCTTCCCTCTGCCCTGTAAACTTCACTGCAGCTGCTGCTTCAAGGAGTGGAAAGCCCCTCTCCAAAGCCACTCTAACCGGCCGTGTACACAGTCCCATGAGCGCCATTTGAGCAGTGTTGTCTTCTGTAACAGTGATGCCCAGGGCCACCACTGTCCCAAGACTTTCTAGGACCCTTTATGCTTTAGAAAACCACAGGAGCCGGGCAGTGGTGGTGCACACCTTTAATCCCAGCACTCAGGAGGCAGAGCCAGGCAGATCTCTGTGAGTTCGAGGACAGCCTGGTCTACAGAGCAAGTTCCAGTTCAGGCTCCAAAGCTACAGAGAAACTCTGTCTTGAAAAGAAAGAAAGAAAGAAAGAAAGAAAGAAAGAAAGAAAGAAAGAAAGAAAGAAAGAAAGAAAGAAAGAAAGAAAGAAAGAACCACAGTAAAGCAGAAGTGCTATCATTTTTTAAGGCAGGATGCCATGCTTCCCAAGTTGTCCTTGAACTCACGACGTAGCCCAGGATGAACTTGAACTTCTGACCCAGGTGCTGGGATGACTGGAGCACACCACAACTTCTAGTCTCGCACAGTTCTTCAGGCAGAGTGCAGGCCTTTGTGCATGCTAGATGAACACTCTATGGGCTGAGCCACACCCCTGCCCCCACAGCTTGCTTGTGTAGAAATTACATTGCCCTGCTTAAACTTTTCATATAGGAGTAGAGACTGATAGGTGTAATTGGTGGAATGAACTAATGGCTCGAACCTCATACAAATGCCACAATTGCTAGGCAGGGTTTTGCATGTGGGGAGCAAATGTTCCCCATTCATCTAGACTGCCACTCTCCCTAGATTATGTTCATGCTTAGCATTTGTCTTCTGGGGTTGGCATTTGAAGGGCATTCCAGAAAGAACAGTCACAAAAACTAGGCTTTCAGTGACTATAGTTAGAACTTGGAAGGCCCCTATATCCTAAAGTCTTCCCTTTAGTGTCTACCGCCAACATTTAAAGACTGAGACTGGAAGGTTCACTTTAAGCTGTCACTAGAGGGCTTTCAGGTGATGGTGTAAAGAGCGCGGTACCACTTCCCTCAGAGGGAGCTCGGGAGAGATTGACACAGGGGTCCATCTTGGTCACATGGGCCTATCTGAGCTGAAGAGGAGCTGTTGCATTTATCTTGTCCTTGGCTATAGAGTAAGATGAGCAACCGATCTGAGGGTCAGAGGATGGACAAGCTTGCCTGCCATCCCCACCTAAGCTCCTGGGCTGAGGCAGTCCTCTGGTGAACCCACACATCTGACTTCCTCTAGAACCCTTCGTGGGTTCAGGCTTTCTGTGCTCCCTAGCCAGAACTGATAGATAGGTCCTCAGAGGAAGCAGCATTGCTTCAGGTGAAATGGCCTTACAGGACCGTACTCCAGAGGGTCTTGGAGTTGACTGCCCAAGATGAGAGTGGGCCCAGAGTCAGCTGCTACTGGAAAGACTTCTGGAAAACGTGCTGAATGGTGCGGCGTGGAGCAGCTCCCAAGGGGACGATCTTCACGCTGTCGTTAGTGCAAGAAGCAAGCAAAGAACCCTCCCTGTGCATGGGCAAAGGCGTGACTAAGTTTAGTGAACACCATAATTTCCCGCAGTGTTCGCTGGGCACAGACACGGTCTCAAGCCATAAAAAGAGCTGGGAACTTTGGTAGGCCGTGCTTAGGTCCCAAACTGAGGGATTTCCTGCAAAAGGGCTGTTTCAGAGTAGAAAAGACTTCATGTTTTTGAAGTGTCAGGAGTGGGCCTAGGTTGTTGAGGGGTGAAAGAATTACACAACTGACTTGGAGTAGAACTTGAAGTGTAAAACACATGAGGTAATGAGTGAGACAAAGTCACTGCTTTGAGAAGCGTGTGACCTCGAAGTGTGTTGCCCACTGAAGCACGGAAACTGGAAACTGGAAGCTTCTACCTCACAACTTGATATCTGGCTGGTCTTGACTTACAAATAAAAGCACTTGCTCTAATAAATTGGGCTCATGTGAGACGGCAGAAAGCCAAGGCCAGGAGCATTGCTAGTCTCTTGACAGCAATGCAATTGAGAAGAACAGCAGGGTGAAGCCTGCTCCAGGGCCATCTAAAGAAGCTAAGATGATGCTTTACTGAAGGAAATGTTGAGATGACACTGGGGACCCCAGGAGTTATGGAAAGGGGGAGGACACTCATCCCCAAGAGAAAGGATGCGTCCAGAACACACCCCAAGAGGAGACCTTGGGCAGGAGGCTCAAAGAGCTACAGACCAGCACAGTCCAGTCCTCAGACACAGAAGGACCAGGACTCAGAGATGGTGGAAGCTACGGGGACAAGAAAGGACCTAGTCAGGGCAGACCGTTCCAAGGTAAAGCGCTTGGGGCCTGGGCAGGAGTGGCTAAGTTTGGATCCCCACAACCCATGTAAAAAGCTAGGCTATGGTGTAAGCCTGCACCTACAGTGCTGATGGTGGGCAGGCCGTAGACACAGGTTGGTCCTAGGGCTCCTGCCCAGCCAAAATGGTGAGCTCCAGGCTCCTTGAGACTCTGTCTCAAAAGGCAAGTTAAAAGCCATTTAGGAAGACACCTAGTGCCAGCCTCTGCCCTTCACACACACTTTCAAGGTGAGCACACCTGTACACACACATGCACATTGTAATCCTCCCCTCCCTCTCACTATCTATCCCATTCCCCCACATACTATATTTAAAAATCAACAACGAGGCCCACACTGTAGCTAACTATTATCAATCAATCTTAATATAACTTAAATGTATGTATAACGTAAATATCTCGGTTGTGTTGCCCAGAGAGGAGAACTGGGGATATTTTTGCATGATAATAGTAATGAAGATGAAAATAAACCTTTTAAATGGCCTCAAACTTCCCCAAGACTAAAGCTATCAGCAGGCATCTCAGGACACAGTAGATTGAAGTCGTAGAGCAGACAGGGTGACGGAGCTGGAAGGTCATTGAGTCACATGGGATAAAGCACCGTCATCAATTCCTCCATCAGAACCAGGCACCTACATGAAACAACTCTGAATACTTTACAGCTAATTTCCTATGTTCTCAGGCATGCACAGATCTGATTACAGAGAACAGGTTTAGACGTTCTGGACATAGACTTTTGATGCTTCCATTAAAATTCAAGTTAAATATCACTCTTGGTATGGATTCTGCTTGGTTATTAAAATGAAGGTTCTGGCTAAGGAGCTCCTGCAGAGGTTTTGATGACTATGCTGCCTAGACTATACTTACTGGTTCCTGGGAAGCTGCTGTCTGCCACCGTCTCTACATGCGTACAATCTCAGGGTGGTTTGAACTTCATGTCGGTCATAGCCTGGCCTGGGGATGTGATTCTCCTTTGTCAGTCAGCAAGCGAACTCCCTGTACTTATAGCCAATCATACCTAGAGACTGGTTTGTACTGGTTCCCAAGAACCTACTATTAAATTTTCAGGAATGTCGTGAACTAGGCATTAAACATAGCCGTTACTAGAAAATGAAAAGTATCAAGTTGTGTTTAACTAAATTAAAAGCAATTATGATGGTTTGAATGAGAAAGGCCCCATAGAATTGTATGTTTGAATACTCAGTCTCAAGTTGATAGAACTATCTGGGAAGGATTAGGAAGTGTGGCCCTGCTAGAAGAGGTGTATAGTGGGGGCAGCTTTGAGGTTACCAAAGCTGCCTGTCATTTCCACTGTGCTCTCTGCCTCCCATGGGTTTTGTTGTAGAAGATACTCAGAGTAATTAATTTTACAAAAAGATTTACTAATAAATTTGCTTAGGAGCTATTACGATAAATATATGTAGAATTTATCTTAAGGAGTACTGCCTCCAAAATGTAGGAGGCTAACCAGACCTGTTAGAAATAAGGGAAATTTAGGATGCTAATATGTAAATGTTTATTCAACAGCCATTAGGCCCTGTTCCCATAACAAAGATACATTCTAAGGGGCAGCTCAAGAGAGGCAATGTAGGTCACAACCACCATCAAGTCCTGGTCTCCCATTAAGTCCTCTGTGCTCTTACAGGAGAAACATATTTCTGCCAGGGGGACAAGATGACCCTGGGTAACAGCTATTCTAAAAAGAACAACACTGGTGTACTTAAATTAATCCTGCCAATATGTAATATCTTTGCTGGGTAAATCTTCTGTTTGCTAAAGTGGCCAGACCCATAGTCTCCTGTCTCTGTTTAAGTTGTCTGAAGTGTCGCTGAGGCCAGGACCTGAAAGAGATGTAAGAGATGTAGAATGCGTGAGCCTCCACTGTATGTCATCTTCTGTCCCAGGCCAGATCTTCCTCGGGCCAAGAGCATGCTATTAAAGAGCCTTCCTTTCGCTGATAAGTGTGTGAGGTGACTTCTCACTGAGAAGGTGTGCTGTATCTATGGCAGGGAAGGGAGCGCTCAGCTGGCTTTGGCCACCATGCCTTTGCTCTGCCCTCACGGACTATCGAACCCTCTGGAAACACAGATCCAGTTAAACCTGTTCTCTTATAAGCTGCCTTGGTCATTGTGTTTCACCACAGCAATAGGGGAATAATCAAACATAACAGAAATGCTCCTTATAGTCACTTCAGCTCTGCTACATCTATGCCTTCAAGGATACGTGTGCCTGTTCTTGTATGACAGAAATGTGATGTGGGGATCTGCCTCTGTTCACATCTCCTCGGTTGTGTTCAGGGACATCAAGCTTGAGATCAGCCCATAGACACAAGAGGAATCAGCAGGCCACTCACCATAACTGAGGTCTTGATTGTATTGATGACTATTCATTTGCTAAAACGGGTGTGTGTCTGTAGCTGTTACACTGGAACTGGCACACATTAAATGGAGAAAATATTCTTCCACTATTTAGATCAAATTTGTGACTCAGTAAAGTGACTTATGTTGTCTAGGGTGATGTCCTCCACATGTCTTCATTATTTCACTGTTGATGCTAACGTGTTCACGGACACAAATGTGAAACAGCATCTGTGAGGGGCCACACGGTTGCTGTAGGTTAGTTGCAGCGACAAAGGCTCAGCAAAAACCAAGCGCCATTGTGGGAATCAGCTTCAGTGTAGAGTTCACAAAGATGGATATAGTGTATTTTTGCTTCTTTTGTGTGTATGTGTGATGGGTCAGGGGGTGCACAGGGGTTCATGTCAATGTGGAGGTCAGAGGTCAACATCAAGTGTCCTCTTCTGTAATCCACCTTGTGGGTTTGAGGCAGGATCTCTTAATAAACGCCATCATCACTGATTGGCAGTACTAGTTGATCAGCACACTGAGCCCCAGAGGTTCCCATCACCTCGACCACTGCAGCACTGGGACTATTGGCATACTGCCACACCTGACATTTTATGTGGGCACAGTGATCCACACTCAAGTCTTCATGTGTCTATGACAAACCCATTATTAACAATCTCCCTGAACCCTCTTTTTATTTTTAAATTTTGTAGTACACCTTATATATAGTAAACATATGTAACACATACATTTTTCCCCCAGAGAGTCAGTTGTTACACATTAGTAGGCACATACCTGCTTGGAAAATCTTTTGGGGATAGGTTCTTTACATTTGATTTTGGCTTTTAGATTTTGTTTTTTCTCCTGGAGAGGACTTTATCTTTCTTTTCTTTCTTTTTCTTTTCTTTTGTGAAGAAATGCCCAGTTTCAGATCTTTATAGACCGGTTCTTTGTTCTTTCCACAGGTATAAAAAAATAGCTTGGCTTAGCGTCCCTGGCAAGGAATATGAAAGCAGTTATCTTTTATTTCCACCACAATTAAGTGGTTTTTTTTGGGGGGGGGGACAAAAATGATCATGCTATCTTATCTGTGCTAATCCAGAGGGTTTATATGGGTATAGTACGGTGTCTTTGAGCACAGAGGAGGCTTTCTTGGCTCTTGCGTGGGCTTAGCTCAGAAGTTAGGGGCCAGACACACTGTCACATAAAACTTTCTCTCAGTCAGTGGATTTTAGATTCTTGTCTCAAGAATATGAGGAATGGAATTCATGAATCACTGAGGGTGAGTTTCAGAGAGGGGGATTTTATTATAGGGGCTTCTGAGGAAGAGTGGGGGCCAAGCCTGTGTGGCAAGAGGGGTTCAGGAGTGGGGTGCTATTGATCTGTGGGACTGGGGCCTTCTGAAAGGGCTTTTGACAGAGACTGGGGTGAAATACGGGAGCGGGAGCTTGTCAGTCCAGTGGGCTAGCCAGGTGTCCAGGCGTCTCCTCTGTCCCTCTCAGGCAGGCTTCTCACTGAGCAGAAGAAACAGGAAGAAAGCAGCAAGCAGAGCTCACTTCCGGCATTGCTGGCCTCCAGTGAGGATAGTCTCGGAGCCACTGCTGTGGGCCTGCCCGACCCGGCCAGTTCCTATCTCCTGTGCTCATTGGAATCACTGTGTTCGTCCAAAACTTGTTTGTGGTGGCTTTAAACTACTTTAATGTTTGAGACTATTTAACTTTGTGATATTTGAAGGGAAATGAAAGCAACAGCTTTTCATGTACTGTACTTAGACTTTAAAAACCACAACTTTTGTGTATGTGTATATGTATGATGCGCGTGTGCATGTGTTTGTTTGGGAGGTCACATTCTTGCCATTGTCCATGGAGGTCAGAGTACACGTACATGGGATGGGGAGGTCAGAGGACAACCTCAGCTGTCAATCTTCACCTTTCCCCTCGTGTGACGTAAGAGCTGTCTGGTTTGTCACCTGCTTTTTTGAGGCATCCCTGCGTGTTCTGAAGCTTACCGAGTGGCTACATTGGGTAGGAGCGAGTCCCAGGGATCTAGCTGTCTCCACTTCTAAGCACTGGGATTAAATGTGCACACAGTACTTTCTCCAGCTTTTTTATGTGACTTCTGGGCTCAAACTCTAGCTTTTAGACACTTTTAAAATTTGAAATAGTTTCTTGTGTAGGAAGCTTCTGAGGGAAACAAGTCCAATTAGGATGAGAAACTAACTTTGGGCTGGTTTTCAGTTTAAATGGGAACTCAGGCACTGAGCCACCTTACCTAATAGCCTCCCAGACAATGATGTTAACATCATTCTCTTGTTCATACCTCACCTCCATCAAACCTGGTCCCCATCATCATAGGCCTTGGCATGGCAGCAGGGGATGAGCTCTAAACTCTCAAAAACAGTAGAAAGTTTAGGAAGGGATCCCTTTCAAATCCTTCATACTGGTCGCAGGACTGTGAAGCTACAACTGTGTTAGCACAAAAACTTTATTTGAAAAGACCAGAGGGACCCAGGTGACAGAGCGTGCAGTGACAGGGGTGGGCGGAATGCAAACACATTTTATGCCTGACTCCTTTCTGACAAATCAAACAAAGAAGAGTAAAATCATGCAAATGGCTAAGTTATTCGTCTGTATGTTGTGAAAACAGTACCTCATGATACTTGAGAACATACTGGAAAATTTCACTTAGTATTGACATGAAACTTTTATCCAGTTGAAAGGTACTTTGCCTTCTAACCATGTTCTCTATGGCTATCCTGCTTTGAAAATCATCTCCCAGTCTGCGGTGTATTCTAAAACTGAAGATGTCATTATATGTCGGCTGACTAAACCACTCGTGTGAAAGCCGGTCACTGTGAAAGCATCATTGGCTACTACATGGAAACAATCACCATTTTTTCATTTTACATTGTTGCTCTATGGACGAAGCATTAGAATGTATTATCTTCACGATAAAACTAGTTTTAGCGTAACTGTTACTTTTGGGATGATTACAGAGATGATGAAAAATGAGATTCATGCTCAGACAGATGGGTTGTTTGAATGGTATGGCCATACATACCATTGCGTGGCCTGCTACAAAATGAAGACACCCTGACCCGACCGAACTTCTCTATTCTGTGACAAAGGCCACAGTAAATACTCTGTGGTAGGCACCATGGTGTCTCCGAGAGACTGAAGTGGGGAGATTGCTAGAGTTCAAGATTTGGGACAGCACGAGTAACATAGAAATACTTCTCTCACAAAATAAAAGAAAAGCAGAAAATTATTTTTAAGAGAAAAACAATCTTCAGATGGTCCCTGTGTCCTAAACTGCTGAACTCTGGAGACTGAAGAGTATTTTGATTGTCACCTGCCATTTCATAAAGCAATTCCACCTGCTGTTCCTTCCCTCTGATCTTATTCAATGGGATTTAATATGCGGTGTCTGAACAACCAATGACAGCACTGAGCACTGGTGTTCCTGCATTACCAGGTAGGCTTCTAAAGTCAGAGTTCCCTCAGGGGAGTCCTGGCATAGGATGAAACTCACTCATGCCTGGATAAAGATTATTATACACATTTCTGGAAGACTTATCTTTCCCTGCTCCCAATTGGCCAAGGTGAAATGAAGTTGTTACTCCTTTCCAATTCCTATAGTTTATGCTGTTTTTTTGCCAATATAAAAAGTCAAGCGTTTTCTGGTCCAAAATCCAGTCTCTCATTTAGGTAAAATGACAGTGGCAGCAGATATGCAGGAATCCTCAGCTCTTGGAGGCCAGAAGTAGCATCTCCCTTCTCTTCCTAGATGCCGTGGCCCTGTCTAGCACTATGTGTCCATCCTTGCTCCCCACCCATGCCCTTAACCAGTTGGTAAATTATAGCTTAGGGGTCAGCTGCAGACCACCACCAGTTCGTGTGAAAAGAATTTCCAAAGCATAGCCCAGAGCTGATTAACTATGAGGGTGATCCTAGGGTCTGTTAGCTTAAAATATGGCATTCTGCCCCTTTAAGCAAACATTTCCATATCTTTCTGGGGGAGGGCGGTCATTGTGCTGTCTCTTTACTCCCTTTCTAGGGAAGCACAGATGTGACAAACAGGCAGCCAGTGGCACTTCTGCGTATTTTCAGGACCATGGTGATGTTGCGCCATGCAGTGCTTCCCTTGATGGGAATAACTTCTAAGTGAGTTGTTGATCTTAATTTATCTCCTTCTCTTTCTCAACGTGTATGCGTTTGTGCATGTATATGTTTTGTGTGTGTGTGCACACGTGCACGTGTCTATCCATCTGTGTGTGCTCAAGCAGACCATTAAAGTCACTTGGAGGAAACTGGATTCTTTATGAGATAATTTTTCCATACTGATTCACAGTGTTTGTTTACTTACATGTCCTTCAGAGCATTCCTGATTCTTCCCACAAGAACATTTTGATGCTACAATGGTATCTTTTTTAAAAAATATTTCATTTTACATTCCAACCACAGTTCTCCCTCCCATCCCTTCTCCTGCCCTCCCCAGCTCACCCCCACATCCACTCCTCCCAAAGGGTAAAGCCCATGGGGAGTCAACAAAGCCTGGCACATTAAGCTGAGGCAGGACCAAGCCCCTCTCCCCTGTATTAAAACAGAGCATGGCGTCCCACTTTAGGGAATGGGCTCCAACACGCCAACTCATGTATCAGGGGTAGATTCTGGTCCCACTACCAGGGGTCCCTCAGATAGACCAAACTACACAACTGTCTCCCACATATGGAGGGCCTAGTTTGGTCCCGTGGAAGCTCCACAGCTGTCGGTCTAGAGTTCATGAGTTTCCACCAGCTTGGTTTGGCTGTCCCTGTAGATTTCCCCTTCATGATCTTGATCTCCCATGCTCATACGTTCTCTTCTCCCTCTCTTCAACTGGGTTCCCAGAGCTCGGCCTGGTGCTTGACTGTGGATCTCTGCATCTGGTTCCATCAGTTACTAGATGAAGGCTCTATGATGATGGTTGGAGTATTCACCAATCTGATTACAGTAGATGGTCAGTTCAGGAACCCTCTCCACTATTGCTGGGAGTCTTAGCTGGGGTCAGCCTTGTGGATTCTTGGAGGTTTCCCTAGCACCAGGTCTCTCCCTAGCCCCATAATGGCTCTCTCTATCAAGATATCTCGTTCATTGCTCTCCCTCTCTATCCCTCCCAGAACTCAACCATCCTGGTCCCTCATGTTCTCATCTCCCATCCCCTTCCCTCTACTGCCTGCCCCGTTTATGTAGGAGATCTCTTTTAATTTCCCTTCCCAGGGCAATCCATGCATCCCTCTTAGGGTCCTCCTTGTTACCTAGCTTCTCTGGAGTTGTGAACTGTAGTCTAGTTTTTCCTTGCTGAACATCTAGTATTCACTTATGAGTGAGTACATACTGTGTTTTCTTTCTGAGTCTGGGGTACCTCACTCAGGATGTTTTTTTCTAGTTCCATCCATTTGCCTGCAAATTACATGATCTCATTGTATTTTACAGCTGAGTAATACTCCATTGTGTAAATGTACCACATTTTCTTTATCCATTCTTTGGCTGAGGGGCATCTAAGTTGTTTCCAGGTTCTGATTATTATAAATAATGCTGCTATGAACATTGTTGAGCAAGTATTCTTGAGCATCCTTTGGATTTATGTTTAAGAGTGGTATTGCTGGGTCTTGAGGTAGATTGATTCCAAATTTTCTGAGAAACCACCGTATTGATTTCCAAATGACTGTACAAGTTTGCACTCCCATCAGCAGTGGAGGAGTGCTCCTCTACTCCACATCCTCTTCAGCACAAGCTGTCAGTATTTTTGATCTTAGCCATTCTGACAGGTGTAAGATGATATCTCAGAGTCATTTTGATTTGTATTTCCCTGGTGATTAAGGATGTTGACCAGTTCCTTAAATGTCTTTTGGTCATTTGAGATTCTTTTGGTGAGAATTCTCTGTTTAGCTCTGTACCCCATTTTTTAGTTGAATTATTTGATATTTGATGTCTAGTTTCTTGAGTTATACTTTGGAGATCAGCCCTTTGTCAGATGTGGGGTTGGTGAAGATCTTTTCCAATCCTGTAGGCTGTTGTTTTGACTTATTGACTGTGTCCTTTGCCTTACAGAAGCTTTTCAGTTTCAGGAGGTCCCATTTATTGATTGTGGCTCTCAGTGTCTGAGCTACTGCTGTTATATTTAGGAAGTGGTCTCCTGTGCCAATGCATTCAAGGCTACTTTCCACTTTCTCTTCTATCAGATTCAGTGTAACTAGATTTATGTTGAGGTCTTTGATCCACTCACTTGGACTTGAGTTTTGTGCATGGCGATAGATATGGATCTATTTGCAATCTTCTACATGTTGACATCTAGTTATACCAGCACCATTTGTTGAACATGCTTTCTTTTTTCCATTGTACCATTTTGGCTTCTTTGTCAAAAATCCCTGATTCATAGGTGTGTGACTTAATGTCAGGGTCTTCAACTCAATTCCTTTGGCCCACATTTCTGTTTTTAGGCCAAAACCAAGCTGTTTTTATTACTATAGCGCTATAGTAGAGTTTGAAGTTAGAAATGGTGATGCCTCCAGAAGCTTGTTTATTGTACAGATTGTTTTAGCGATTCTGGGGATTTTTGTTTTTCTATATGAAGTTGAGTATTCTTCAAGATCTGTGAAGAATTATGTTGGGATTTTGATGGGGATTGCACTCAATCTATAGATTGCTTTTGGTAAGATGCTTCCTATCCAAGAGCATGGGAAATCTTTCCATTTTCTGATATCTTCTTCAATTTCTGATGTGTGATTCCCCTCTGTATACTGTGAATATATATATTTTTTAACATTGGTGAATAAAGAGCCTGCTTTGGCCTATGGCAGGGCAGAGTATAGCAAGACAGAAAATTCAAGCAGAGACAGAGGAGGTAAGAAAGTGGAGTCAGTGAGACGTCATGTAGCTGCTGAAGGAGAAGAACACCAGAACCTTATCGGTATGCCATAGCCTTGTGATGATACACAGACAAATAGAAATGGATTGATTTAAGATGTAAGAGCTAGTTAGAAATAAGCCTAAGCCATTGGCCAAACAGTATTGTAATTAATATAGTTTCTGTGTGATTATTTGGGTCTCGGTGGCCAGGAATGAAAGCGCAGACTCCGTTTACATAAATTTTTCTCGAAGACTTAAAGTTTTTGTCATACAGGTCTTTCACTTGTTTGGTTCAAGTTCCCCCAAGATATTTATATATCTGGCTATTGTAAAGGGTGATGTTTCTCTGATTTCTTTCTCAGCCTGCTTATCATCTGTATATAGGAGGGCTACTGACTTTTTGAGTTAATCTTGTATCCTGCCACATTACTGAAGGTGTTTATCAGAAGCTCCCAGGTAGAATTCTTGGGGTCATTTACGTATACTATCATATCATCTGTGAATAGTGATAGTTTGACTTCTTTCTTTCCAATTTCTATCCCCTTCATCTCCTTTTGTTGTCTTATTGCTCTAGCTAGAACTTTGAGTACCATGTTGAATAGATGTGGAGAGAATGGACAGCCTTGTCTTGTTCCTGATTTTAGTGAAGTTGCTTTGAGTTTCTCTCCAGCTAACATGGTATCTTACACAGCTTTGATATATATTCTTTCACATATATATATATATAAACATATGCATACACATATGCATATTTATTAAAACATTCAAGTAGTTTGAAAACCATATGAGTTTTTAAATAATGTATTGATGGTAAAACCTTTTCTAATAACAGCTTGTCAAAATTAAGAAACAAAAAGAGAAAACTGGTAACTCTGTCTACTAAAAGTATCCTTTCTTGGGGCTGGAGAGATGACTCAGGATATAAGGGCACTTGTTGCTATTCTGACACCCACATGGCAGCTTATAACTGTCTGTAACTCCAGCTCCAGGAGATCTAACACACTTTTCCAACCTCTGAGAGCACAAGGCATGTGGGTGGTACATAGACATACATGCATGCATATATATAAAACAACTTAAGTCTCTATCTCTTCCCTGTCTATCTATCAGGCTAGCCCCAGAACTCTCTCTATAGATCAGGCTAGCCTAGAATTCCCTGTATAGATTAGGCTAGCCTAGAACTATCTATATAGATCAGGCTGAACTAAAACTCTCTATGTTGATCAGGCTGGCCTCGAACTCTCTCTATATATCTGGCTGGCCTAGAGCTCTATATAAATCAAACTGACTTCAAATTCAGAGAGATCTACCTGCTTCTACCTCTTATATTTTGGAATTAAAGACATATACCACCATACAAATTAAAAATGAAAACTTTCACATAAGCTAGGCATGGTGCTGTACATTTTTAATCCAGCTACTTTGGCAGTTAAGGTGGGAGGATTATGAACTTAAGGCTAGCCTGGGCCTCATAGAGACACTTCATCCAAAATAAAACAACAGCAAATCCTTTGTATTGGACCAGTACTGACTTATTTTTGCCTTCATCTGTAGCAGGCTTTCTTTGGGCCACCAACCAGCTCCCAAAATCATGACACAGAGACTTCTCATTAGTTATGAATGTTTGACCTTATCGTACCCTTGTCCCACCAGCTCTTATAACTTAATGTCACATGTTTCTCTTCATTTACATTTTGCCTCTTTGTCTAATTAAAGTAATATTTCATAATATAAACAAATGTAACACATCCTTATATAGTTAAAGTAATATTCCACAAAATTCAGTTCTGTCCATTTTCCTTCAGATAGCATCATTTCATTCTTTATGGTTCAGCAAAACTCAGTTGTGTAAAGATTACCACATTTATCCATTCATCTACTGATGAACAGCAAAGCCATAACATGGTGATTGTGGGTAGTGGTGTAATAGACCCAGATATGCAGGTTCCCTTCTCTCATGGTCCCACTTGCTCTTACTACTTACTACAGGCCAGACAGAAACAGCTCTACACTTTGGTACATTTTGAATTGGACCCACAACGTCCTTCCTTCTGTGACAGCTACAGTTGGTAAAATGTCGCACTTACAGTCCTGAACTGATCTCAAAACTGTAAGTCCAGTCCCATCCCCCACTTCAAGAGGACATAAGTCATTGGCTTGACTCTGTGTTATAGCACAAATAATATAAACCCAGAGATAGATATTGTGGTTCAACCTGAAGATCAGAAAGCAAAGCAGCCAAGCCACTAGAGAGCTCTTATCTCTATGAAATCTTCAGATTGAAAAGAGAGCGAGTTCCTGTCTCATCCCGCCTTAAATTCCTCTCTAGTGCTCGGATTAAAGACATACACCACCACCGCCTGGCCTCTATGGCTAACGAGTGCGGCTGCTGGGGTTTAAGTTGTGTGCCACCACTGCCTGGCCTGCATGGCTGACTCGTGTGGCTGTTTTGTGTTCTGATCTTCAGATAAGCTTTATTTATTAAAATACAAATAAAATGTCACTAGGCCGTGTCCTGGACCCTCATACATTCCTAGACTGCCTTTTAATTGTAAGTTCCCTTTCCACAAACCTCAACCGACTTGTTTGGTTATCCAGCCAATTTTAACTCCTCCTTGTTTAAAGGTTCACGCTCTCTCTCAGGGAAGATAAGACTTTCAAAAACTGGTTTCTCAGTTTTATTTACTGGATATCTTTCTATTCCAGGCACTCTGCCCTATCAGGATGGAACTGAGGAACCTCAATGAAAAAGACATTAAAAACCCTTAGGACTGACTGGAGAAAAATTAGTTAAAATGTAGACACAAGATTAAGAGCAAGCAAGAACAACATGGATTCTGCCTAGAAGCAGGAAAGGATGAGCTAGGGAAATCGGCCTCACTCCCCTTCTCCTCCATGTTGGAGTAAGAGTTGCTGAGGAAAAGTCTGGGAGAATCATTGTGGTGAAAATGGATTTTGAACTTGACTGTGAAGGACAGCATAATTTCAGTAGAGGACAGAGAAAGAACAAGACGATAACTTTAACACCGTCGCTTTAGCTTATTTTCTCTTCAAAAACACATTTGTATGCTAGGGCTACTGTAACAAAGAGCCACAATCCTCTGCAGTGTTTGGGCAATACATCCCAACAAGCCCTGGTGATTCTTCAAATTGTGCTTGGTACCAAATATTGAAGTCTGCATAGGTAAAATAGAATGATTCTTACACACTGCACAGAAATCATTTTATTGTTAGACAATCTCCATTTATAAAAGTATATTTGCAGTAATGCTGCCCTTAGTACGTTGTGCATGCTTCTTCCTACACAGTGCACACATACCCATAACACAGTATGATTTATGAATTAGGCATGCTAAGTTATTAACACAATTAGCAACTCCGTAACAGCTGCCCCAGCTCAAGCACTGCAGGGTCTTGAGTGATAACCAAGACCGTTCTAAGCACCAACAGGTGGGTACCATATTCAGCTACCATAGAAACACCGTGCAAAGGGATGATTCTCCTCCCCAGTGAAATGGAACAAAACTTCACTGCATCGCAATTGAAAATCTATCCATCTTTTTACTTCTGGAATCGCTCCCTCTCATGAGGTTTTCAGACCAGTTAGTCACAGGCAGTTAAAGTTGTAGAAGACAAAATCTTGATAAGGAGGAATGGGTGTACCACAGATTAATTCGCTGAAACGAGAAAAATCTTACTTTATATTATTTAACAAAGTCTATATTCAAATTACCAACATAGCTGGTTACTCCTGCTATCTATAATGGCGACTCCGCGCAAGCCTATCACTTAGATTCTAGTAGTCTGAGGGCAAGAGCCATTCTTTCTCCGTGCCTTTGCTGTCGTCTGGCCCCTTGTGTGTATCCAATCTCTAAATAATCCCCTTGCATCCAGTACCAGTGATGCTGGAGAGGGGCCACCCTCTGGCTTTTAGTTTTACTTGATTTTCTCTGTTAATGACCACATCTTTAAAGAGGGCATCTTTCTGAGGTTCTGAGCCTCAGACTTGTGGGAAATGAGGGACACACTGACCTGTCATAAGAGGACACTGAAAATGTGTTATAGACATCCTAATTATATTCTCAATTAACAGTATGAAATGATATGCTTACATTCATTAGCAGGTCATGTATGTAGTAGTACAAATTTCATAGAGTACATTGTGAATAATACATAAATATATAGATAACAGTAATCTTTACTGACTACTTACTATGGGATGATTGTTTCCCCATCTTATTTGATTTATTCCGCAATGCATCCTATTTATTACCTGTGTGTTCGTTACACAGTGGCACACTGTAAGCATCAGGCTCATTGGATCTCTATACCGTGTCCCGTAACAACTGCAATAAGTACAAAACTAATGGTATATGAAGTCACACATAGACCACTGTGAAGTAACAAAGGAGTCTCCTGCATGCATGACAATCATTGTATGCTTACTCTATGTATTATGTAGTTAATCATGTCAGAAAGGCCTGTACTCCATGGGTATTTTCATATCTGCAGCTTTCTGTCAGTCAGCGTATTAGCCACCGCAGCACCGTAAACATCTCAAGTTTCGTGTTTTTAGATTCTCTGGCTCTAGCCAGAAAGGAGGGTGCATTTTACGTTCATGGGGTCCAAGGTCACAAACAAGCTGATTTCTTCCCACGAGAGGCAAATGACAAAGGTAACAGATCTGAATGTTTACATGAGGGAGGCTGGTTCCTGAGCAAGCGATAAGGTCTAAGGCCATCTACTCTTGCTGGAAGAATCCTTAGGAGGGCACAAGGTTTCCCGGGAGGAAAATAAAGCAAGGGTGTTTTGTCTTTCCATGAAGGCAATGGGGGTTGTGCTCGGAGGCTCCACACTGGCGCTGACGGCTCAGATTTTCACCATGTGCATTCACGTCGTGTATTTGAATCAATGGCAGCAATCCTGTTTGGTGGGGAAATGGGTGTCACGATCCTCCGTCTCACAGATAAGGATACTGAGCCAGCGGAGCTGAAGTGGCCCTCTGATGTTAGCCAGCTAAGAAATTGTTAGACACACAAATACTGGATTCGTGATCTTCAAGAGTGGCGTTTTCTCAGCATCTGGGAAGACCAGCTTTTACAAACAGTGTGCAACTCTTAGTGTCAAAACTGACTTAGGGAACTTTTTACCCTCGAATTTGTTGCTAAAGTTCTTTTTTTAAGAAAGTAATTTGGGGGGAAGCTGCTTTAGGCCCATTGTAACATTAGAAGTTTCAGTGGTATCATACCTGTGGTGGTTTGAAGAAGAATGTCCCCAAAGGCTGTGGCATTTGAATAATTGGTCCCCAGTGGGTAGGGCTACTTGGGGAAGCTCGTGAGGTATGATCTTGCTGGAGGAAGCACATCCCTGGTCACAGACTTTGAGGTTTCCGTGCCACATGTCATTCCCTGTTTGCTCTGTCTGCTTCCTGCTTGCAGTTAGAGATGCGAGTTCCTGCTGCCACCCCTGGGTAGTGATGAGCTCTCATCCCTCTGGAAGCATAAACCCACTTAAACCCTTCCTTCCGTAAGCGGCCTTGGTCATGCTGTCTTATCACAGCAATAGGAAT
The DNA here is from genome assembly GCA_004026605.1 of Ondatra zibethicus. Lineage (NCBI taxonomy): Eukaryota > Metazoa > Chordata > Mammalia > Rodentia > Cricetidae > Ondatra > Ondatra zibethicus. Next base: position 139,467 of record PVIU01002207.1, on the reverse strand, counting down.
ATAACTGATAACAGGCACAGCTCTCCGTTATCAGAACAGGCTGCCGGAGTGGAATGGGACCTTAGCTGGAGCTGATGAGTCTACACCGCTCATCGCTGTCTCTCAAGGTCCACGGTTTACACTCAGGACTCCTCGGCATACAGTTTACAGGTTTACATGATGTACTTGACACATATCTACCATTACGGTGTCATACAGAACAGTTTTGCTACCCCCAGGTATCTTCTGTGCCCCACGTATTCACCCGCCTCGTAAGCTCTGGAAACCATTTAACCGTCTCTACAGTTTTCCTTTTCCCATAGTGTGTCACAAAGTCGGAATCCTAGGGCCTGCAGCCTCTGCAGGTCAGCTTCTTTCACTTAGCGGCACGCTTGTAAGGATTCTCCACACCTGTTCTTGGCCCGAGAGCTCCTTTCATTATTGAAGAATATCCCACTGTCTGGATGTGCCTCGGTTTGCCCATTTAACTAGCAGCGGCCACCTGGGATGGCACGGCTTGTTTCTGTGGAGCTGTTTCCAGCTCTTTGCAGGTGGTTGCACAGGAGCCTGAACGCCACATCACGGATAGAGCACCCATGCTCCCCTAAGAACCACAGGCGAGTGCTCCCGTTGCTCTGCAGTCACATAGGCATTTGCTACTGTCAGTGATTTGGGTTGTGCCCATTTAACAGGTGTGTCGTGGCAGCTCATGTTACCTTACCAGCTAGGTCTCCTCTCACCCAAGTTCTCCTAGTCCGTGATGTACTTCTTTATTATGACAATATGTTCACAAAGCAAACGATTTCAATTTTAATAAAGCTCGGCGTATCAGTTCTTTCCTGGATTGCAATTCGGACCCTGGGTCTGCATTGTCACTGCTCAGCCTGAGCTCATGAGTGTTTTCCACTGTGTTCTCCTCCAGGAATTTCATAGTCTTGTGCTTTCTTCTCAGGTCTGTGATCAATTTCAAGTTGCTTTTAGGGAAGGGTGTAAGGTCTTTGTCTAGACTGATGTGCTTGTAAGTAGATGACCAGTTGTCCCAGCATCATTCTCAGGCATTTTTTAAACCTCTGGTTATAGATACTAGTCAAGATGTTTCTGAGACAACTTGGTAATATAGAGAATCGATGGGTGCCAGGAATCTATGTAATAAACAGTGAACTACAGACATAATAAAATGACACAGGATTACGGCATCCTTCCAAGGTGCCAAAAGGCAGCATGCATTTACTCAGTAAATGTGAAATTGTTAGGCAATGGACATTTGGTAGACACTAGTGTCCCGAGGATAAACGCAGCAGATACTGCAGTGGAACACAGGGGAGTGACAGGGTCTTTTCGGACTTACTAGATGCCATGCGTGCGGTGTGTATATGGGGGGGAGTGTGTGTGTGTCAAAAATACAGTTGGAAAAATGTGTGACAGAAGACCTCTTCCAAGATGACAGATCGGAAGACTCAGAAAAGTCCTCTCTGATTAAATGATATGAGAGCTAAGATCCGAAGTATCCAGATGAGTTAACCAAGGCCAGATGTATGTCAGGGGAGGGGTTAGTGCAAGGTGTTAGGCAGGGAGACTAGCGAGCACAAGAGTCTCCCACTGAGATGAAGTGCAGCCTATATTTACAGTTTGATGAATTGTTTGAAATGGCCACCTTTATTTCTACACTTTTTTTTCTTTAACACTCTTCAGCTGGGTTTATACCTCTGCCACTGCAGTATTTTCTAGTTATTTATTTATTTTATGTATGTATGTATTTATCTTTTTTTTTTTTAAGACGGGGTTTCTCTGTAGCCTCTTTGGAGGCTATCCTGGAACTTGCCCTGTAGACCAGGCTGGCCTTGAACTCACAGAGATCCTCGCGTCTCTGCCTCTTGAGTGCTGGGAGTAAAGGCGTGTGCCACCACTGCCAGGTTTTTCTTTTCTTTTTTTATGTTTTTAGTTTTTAGTTTTTGAGACAGGGACTCTCTGTGTAGCTTTGGAGTCTGTCCTGGAACTCACTCTTTAGACCAGACTGGCCTCCAACCCACAGAAGTGCCTGCCTCTGCCACCCGAGCACTGGGATTAAAGGCGTTTACCGCCACCCCCTGGCTAAGGTTGCTTCTCTTAAGGTTCCATGGCCGTCAGACTCCTCTCTCAAATCTCGCCCAGCCTCACACCGGCACCCAAACCCCTCATCCTCCCTCAGCTCTGGAGGAAGCTGCAATCGACCATTAGCTTGGTTCCCCTTCCCACTCTTCTTTCATTTGGTTTCATGATGTGAGAGCCCAGGGTTCAAATCCAGAGCCCTTGCTGTCCCCTCTCTACCTTTTAGGAGCTGTCACTCATGTCCTGGGGTCATCATCCCACTCTGGTTCTGAAAGTTAAATCCTTGTCCCCCTAGACGCGACCCTCCCCCTGAGGCACAGACTTACTTATCTGTGAAATACACAGTGACTATTTGTATCTATAAAGAATGTATTGTGCAACAGAAAGTCAGAACTTACTTCTATATAAATGCAGCCAATCTCCCTCCCCACTTCCCAGCCATTGATTCCTAGCATTCCTTCAGTTTCCTTAAGGTCAGTTCCCAGATTCCACATAAGTGAGGCATGTAGCACTTGCTTCCTAAGCCTGGCTCTTTCCATTTAACAGAGTGATCTCTGGTCCATCCACATCATCGCAACCTAACGTCTATGTTTTCATGACTGAGCTGTATTCCATCAGGTATATGCAGCGCATGTATATGCAGCGCATGTATATGCAGCACATGTATATGCAGCACATGTATATGCAGCACATGTATATGCAGCACATTTTCTTTCTTCCTTCAGCAATCAATGGGAACATGGGTATTTCTATTCCTTGCCTGTTCCCAATAGTGTGGCAGTGATCCTGGGCATGCCAATATTTCCCTGACAGATGACTTCATGTGGGAAATAAATCTTGTTGCAATTAGTTTACTACCAAAAAGGTACAGCTCAAGGGTAGGGTATATGATTAGCATGCTGTATGCCCTGGGCTCAGTCTGTAATTCAAGAAACAAACAAAAACAAAACTTCAGAAAAGCCCCACTTCAAGGCCTATGCTACAAAACAGCAGCCAAATTCAGGCACCTGCCTCAATGGAATGGACTCACCTGGAATTTCCCAAGTTTCTTAGAGTAGAACCCGTAGACTAGGTGTGCTCCCTAGACCCTTGCAAGCAGTTCTTGAAACCTAGTCTATTTCACAGTTGTCTCTCTCCCTCCATTTTTCTGGTAGGGAAGCCTTTTAAGAACTGCATGTTAGGTGACACCCCAACAGCCAGCCACTACTGGTGGCGTGAGTTGAAAATTCCATACCATGTGAAAGATCATGCCAGTTACAGCTACCAACTCCAGACTTAGACATCTCAAGCCCAAGCTTTAGCAGTGATCAAATCCTTGTTCATCACAGGGAAGGGGACATGAAACGGTAAGAATTGAATTGACAGGCAGAGGAAAAAGCTTCAAATTCAAAGCTGACGAGGCTACAGGGCTGAGCACTCAGCTCTGGGAACCTGATTTGCGAGGCAATTTGAACTTTCAGTGACAGCCCTGAACTGACCACACACTCCATAACAATGGCACTGTCAGCCTTTGGCATTTCTGAGCACCTCTGAAACTTCAAAGAAAGAAGGCCTCCTCAGATTCTGGCTTTCCAGGGACCAATCTGGATTAAAAAAAAAAAAGCATAATTTAAAAAATAGTGTTTTAATGCCAAAGTAATATAATCTTATCAAATGGTACTAAATTCAAAAGAATATTCTGCCAATTAAGAAAGTATAGCTGTGATCTTCCTATTAGGTCAAATGATTTTCTGTAAGCAAAGCTGTTTGTCATATAGATGTATTAAAATGTGTTCAGTTACTGGCTCCACAGAGTGATGTTTAAATTTGTAACGATTCTGTATATAGATATCCACTTTTAAGTCTTCAATAAGCAGGCTATAATCCATGTAACTATAGAGGTTAGGGTTAGAGTAAGGGACTAGCAGAGAGGGAAGGATCTCCCAAGGAAGGGGAAATAGAATATATGGTTAGAAACAGGGGAGATGGAGTGGGAGGAAGCAGGAAGGTAGAACCAGGATTCGGGGTTTTGGCAGGTAGGACTGTATCCTGGAAACATTCTGGTAAGTTTGTTGTCTCTCAGAAGCTTGGCACTTTTTCATGCTCATCAGAATTTGAGTGTGAACAGATTCCTGTACGTTATATTCAGATCTGTTCAACTCCTGTGCAGCTCCACTTGAGAACGCAATCAGAGGCTTAGAGGCCATGCTGCGACGTATATTTTGACATCTGGGAGACTCTCTCACCTTGCCACATCACAAACATTATCAGATATCCTTGGCAAAGAGACAGGAACTGTGGTACTGGATGGATGACTCTGCTTTTAAAACACAGCAGCCAGGAGGATGGGCAATTTATCACTCGCTGCTCTGCAGAGTCAGTGTGGTGTCGTGATGGGAATGCACCACAGGAGCTGGTGAGCAGAGGCTGTCTGTACAAGGGAAATGTTATACCAAGTACACAAGGTCTCCCAGAAGATGAGAACTGTCACTGAGTTCTGCCTCTCAGGTTAAACATTATCCAGATTTGATGGATGTGAAAGGAGAGAGCTGAACTTGGAGAGGCTGAGAAAGGCAGGATGATGTGTGCCAGGAGGGCGAGCCTCGCCATGCACAGAGATAAGCAAATGTGCAACCATGGCTCACTGCTAGAAAGGCAGACTTAGTTTGAGTGGCATGATGGAGTAGGGATCCTGGCGTTGTCACTCTCTGGTAGACAAGATGGTTCCAGCCTACTCAATAAGAATGATCACGGTTCTTGCATCAGTCACTTCTCTTTGCTGACAAAAAGCCTGAGAAAAACAGTCTTGAAGGAGAAAAAACTGGCCCTGGCTTTTGCTTTCAGAGGTTCCAATGCACAGCCTGCTGGCTCCTGCTGTGGGATAACACTCTTGTACACTGTAAAGATTTGTCACTCATATTGGTTTAATAAAAGACTGATGGGTCAGTAGCCAGGCAGGAAGTATTATTGGCATGACCAAACTGAGAGAATTCTGGTGAGGGGAGGGGAAAGGCAACCAGTCAGTAACCAGCCAGATGCAGAGGAAGCAAGATGAGAATGCCTTACTGAGAAAAGGTACCAAACCACGTGGCTAAACATAGACAAGAACTATGGGTGAATTTAAATCGTAAGAGCTAGTTAGTAATAAGACTGAACTAGTAGGCCAAACAGTTTATATTTAATATAAACCTCTGTGTTTTTATTTGGGACTGACCGGTTGCAGGATCTGGTGGGACAAAAACTTTGTGATACAAATGGTGCCCAAATGTTTGGCAAGAATTTTCACCTAAAGCCTGAGAAAGCTTTATAAAAAAGGGATTCTAGACAGACAAGAGCAGAGTCAAGCACAGCTTCTTGGTCATCTTTACTCCGGTAGGCTCTGTTTTCTGGTAGCAAGTAGAGGCGTGGCTCCTTTAAGAAAGGCTTTCTGACTCAGCACTAGCAGCAAAAACTATATGGCTGCTCTTTTAAGAGGCCCTGCCACCAAATACTTAAATGGTGTTTATGAGCAGCCAGCAGCATGCTTCTTGGTGGTGACATAGACATAGAAACTCCATAGAGTTGTGGCAATAAATGTGGCTCCTGCTAATACTTCCGCCATGAAGCTAGACTTTCAGGAAGCCAAGGAATGGGTGGAACCAGCTACCAAAACCACTGCTTTAATCCTAGCCATGGCATTTAGAAGATTAAAAACTCATGTGGTCAGAAAAAGATAGAGATATACAGTAAAGACAGACTTAGACAAAAACAAAACCCTCTAAATAGTTTACAGTGTGTTTAAAAATATACGTAGGTTTGGGAGAAAAAAGAAAAAGAATAGAGAAAGTCCTTTAAAAAATAATAGAGTAAAAAGAAAAGCCACGTAAAAATGGGAAATATATAGAGAGTCTGGATACAGTATGTCATTCTGCTGTCTTGAGTTGAGTTGTTTGACTTCTGAGGAAGGGGCAACAGCTGCTAAAAGACATTTGATCATAAATGCTGCTAGATTAATCCAACCTAAATATTTTGAAAATGCTTGACTTCAAAATTTAAGTCAAAAGATATGTTACTTTGGAGAAGAGCTTTTGCTTTTTTTTCTGCAGGAAATAATAGGCTGTAGATTCATTTTGGGTTAAGAAAAATAAGATCTGATCAAGGAAGAGCCCTTGAAAAATCTCCAATGGGAACAGATGGTCCAAATGACCCAACGTTTCAGAGCACCTCTGTTGTAGCTTCCTCTGAGTTCTACATCCAGAACAGCCTCAAGACTGCTGGCTGAGATGATCCAGTCTCACAGAATACTCCAGCCAGGACTTGACAATAATCTTAAATTTTCTTTGGGTCCCCATAAGATTATCAGCAACCTCAATCAGCAGGAAGTAGCCTAGAAAACTATGCCCACATTCACCCCCCAAAATGGATTGTGGATGTTTTTCTTTGTTTAGAGTGTTGGTTACAAGTTGTTGTGATAATGGTCAAGAAAAAAAGCTAAACAAAGGAGATTAGATTCAGGGTTTTGGTTTTGAAAAGAAAAATGGGAAATGTTGTGGCATATTGTTCTTTGTCACTTGTGTTGGTTTAATAAACAGCTGATTGACCAGTAGCCAGGCAGGGAGTATGTTTGAAGCAACCAGACTAAGAGAATTCTGGGAAGAGAAAAGACAGAGAGTCAATCACCGGTCAGATACAGAGTAAGCAAGACGATAATGCCTTACTGAGAAAAGGTACCAAGCCATGTGGCTAAACATAGATAAGAATTATGGGTGAATTTAAATCGTAAGAGCTAGCTAGTAATAAGACTGAGCTAGTAGGCCAAAAAGTTTATAATTAATATAAGCCTCTGTGTGTTTCTTTGGGACTGAGTGATTGTGGGACTGGGTGGGATAGAAACTTTGTGATACTGGCTCCATTTCTGTTAGTGGCAAAGAAGAAATAGTGCAGAAGGATGCAGTAGAGGAAAACAGCTCAACTCCTCATGGTAGCTAGGAAGGAGAGAAGAGAAAGAAACAAGGACAAGTTGTATCCTTCAGAGGCACAGCCCCAGGAACATAGTTTATCCATCTAAGCCTCATTTCCCAATCCCCTCCACACCCCATGACAGCATCAGATTATGAGTTAGGTCATGAATGAATCAAACTGTTTATTAGATTAGATCATTTCTCAAAAGACCAACTTCTGAACAGTAGATTGGAGCTTAAGTCTTTACGAATGAATGGAGGGGCCCATGAGTGGGGGGGGCAGTTCATAGCTGAAGCATAACAATCAAAGTGTCATGGGGAGTAAACAAGGACCTTCATATGAAGTTCTTACCATAGAGCTGGGCGTAGAACACATGTTCAAAAAGGAATTTACTTAAATGGTTAGGGTAAGAACCCCTGGAATGGGGTTCTAGAGTTGGTCCATTGTGGTGACATTTTGTTTGTGCTATAGCAAATAAAGCTTTCGTGAGGATCAAAGTGCAGAGCGAGACACTAATTAGCCATAGAGGCCAGGCAGTGACCTTTAATTCCAGCATTTGGGAGGCAGAGGCAGACGGATCTCTGTGAATTCAAGGTCACCCTGGACTATACAAGATCGAATCAGTCTAAAAGAGAAACAGAGCCAGGCGGTGATGGCTCAGGCCTTTAATCCCAGCACTAGGGAGGTAGAGATGGGAAGGGATATGGCTGGGCAGAGAGAGAAATATAAGGTGGGAGAAGATAGGAGCTCAAAGCATTCAGTCTGAAGATTTCATAGAGGTAAGAACTAGCAGCTGGCTGCTCTGCTTCTCTGATCTTTCAGCTTTCACCCCCTAATATCTGACTCTGGGATTTTATTATCAAAATCAATTAGAATGCATGCAACAGTTCATCCAAAGTGCTAACTAAGCTGTGCTTATCTGAGCTCTGGGAAAGGAACATGGTTGTCACCCAGACAATGCTCTTTAATAGAAGCAGAGGTGATTACAAATGGCTGAGTATTAGACACGGAAGGGGGATTTGCTGAGCATGACCTCAGACACAAGTCCAGGTGGAAACATTTGACAGGTTAGTTGACTCCATGTGGAAAGGAATGCTAGTTGTACGTGATCTTTCTCAACTTCACTCACAATCTAGTTGTCATAGCGCAGAGCACAGAGAGTATCGTCAAGAAACCTCCTCTGCCGTAAGCTCCATGCCGCCCTTTAGCTTGGTTGACTTAGGTGTGTCATGAACTTTCTGCCTTCTCTGCTGACCGAAGATCACAGGATTCCGATTGTCTGTTATATTTGTCCCGGAAGCATTGGGAAGGAATTGTATTGTAGAGAAATAAGACCAGGACTGGAGTTCTAAAGTTTGATGTCAGTGATTGCTTTGTGTTGAACCTAACGATTGATGGTACTGGTTCAGAGCTATAGGCTGGGCATGGTGGCATACACGTGGAATCCCTAAAGACCAACCGGGAGTACCTTGACTATGAAGCCAGCGCAGGCTGTACAGTGAGACTCTGTCTGAAAAATATGAACATGTACTTAACAACAAAACCATCTCACAGGTCTACATGACTAGCAGGCACAGGGTCTTACAGAACCAGGACTCTGCATTTGGAAGATGCGCTGGGCTCCAGTCTGTTCTTGTGACTTTAAACAAGCTGGGATAATCCTACCCTCCTTTCTCTCATCTGAAAAACACAGACAGTAAAACTCTAACAGCATTGTTTTGAAAAGCAAGCTTTCACGGGTGACCAGTGTCGTGGCCTCCACTGTGCGTCTCCTGTCAGGAGCTGGTATCAGTAAGACTGTAATGTGAGCCGTCTTCCTTCTTCCTGCTCATTATTTGGAACTAATTTTTCTCCCCTGGAGATATTTTCAGCTTTACTCCGTGCCAGCTTCTACTTCTCTCAGTGTGTCTCTTTTGTCACAAGCAGCCCTGATGAACTCATTCCTTTCACATCAAAAGCTACTCTGCTTTTTTTCTAAAACACATCTGGGTAAGAAAAAAATGACAGTAACTATAATGAGTTAGTGCTGTACCAACCTGACATAGAAGGCTTTTCAACGGTTCCCGAATGATTAATGACAGAGTCTCAATTTAGCTTCAGAGAGAGTTGCAGTGTCTTAGCGTATCTGCCACTGTCTTCAAAAGAAAGCCCTCTCTTTATTTACAGGGCTGATTGTGCCCATCACTATAATTGATAATGTAGGATTAAAGTTTAGTGTCCCTGTTTCTATAAGGAGATAAGTTTTCCTGAACCAGAAACCATGTGTTTAATATGTTTTTGCAGCTGCACATTGTAATAAACAGCACACACACACACACACACACACACACACACACACACACACACACACTCCTGTCATTTTAGAGACTGTAGTGCTCTAAAGCGCTAAAGTTACTGCTTTATTTCGAGGATTTAAATAGATATTTATTTCTCCATTTTATTATGCACCTTCCATGCTAGTGAAATGCTTTTATATAGTTTTCAGTCCTAACTACAGAGGGACTATTTTCGAATTTGTCTCAAATCCTTCAACGTCATTTACTAGAATTGTCTGGCTTCCTTATAAAGGTCTCCTTAAGGATGCATCGGTTTCTCGTCTCAGTTTGTATTTGCAAAGGGATTTGAACTCTTTTCCCTAAGGACAAATGTATTGATAGGCAGACGGTGAAGTACACTTGAGATGGAGATGAAGGTAGGTTCTGAAGAGATCTTAGGACGTCATTTCCGGTGTCCACGTTCTCATCACACCTGTGTCAATAATTTCCTCTGAATATTTTAGCAAGCAGCCAGGACCAAGGCAAAGCACAGTTAAAAAATAATGGGTTAGTCATTGGAGGAAATGTTTGCGTGTGTAGGGTCACCTTGGTCTGAGGCTGTAATGGTCGCTCAGCCACACTCCCCACTCTGGGTGCGACTTTCTGTAGAGTTCACACCTAGACTCAGCCAAGGAGTGGGGCAGACCAGCCACACGCCTCACACCGGGCACTGCTTTCTGTAGAGTTCACACCTAGACTCAGCCAAGGAGTGGGACAGACCAACCACACTTTCTGTAGAGTTCACACCTATAAAGAGTGTGTGTTCATCCCAAGAACGTTTATGTCATGTGAGTGGAGCATCTCCTTCACAGGGATGAGAGTACTCTTCTCCCTAGAGGTAGAAACTGTCACTCCACGTTAGAAACAACCATCTCAAACATGTATCCGGCTCCCAGGAAACATCCCCTCGGCCTGTCACCTTTTGGTACAAGGAAAAAGATGACACATTAGACCACCCACCAGCAGCCCACATGGATTCTTTTGCCAAACCCAGGAAGGTCAGGCCTGTGGCAACTAAGATGAGAAAAATTCGACTTGTTTCCCAAAATCCTACCGAGAAGATTCGGTACCTAGAAGATTTCTTTTTAACACATCTTAGTTTCATACTTTTAATGGAACATCTTCTTTTTCATCTTGGAAAGTAATCCACTTCTTGCCATTCCTCCCAGGAAAGGGATTTGAAATGTGGTTTAAGGTTTGCACACAACTTTGTTCAAACCATCACTGATCTTTTAAATATTTTTAATATCAAGTCAGTCCTTGTGTCTTGCTGAAGCGGGGTGCACTGTGATTTCCTGCCTTCGTTACAAAGGAGGCTTTGAAGGATACACTGGGAAGTCCCCTACACAGTGTTAAGTGACACAAGAAAGAAACTACACCTATACCATCTCCCATTTAACACCACACACACACACACACACACACACACACACACACACACATACACACACACTCCATACACTTGGCTGCTTGGCAAACAGTGGAAATGTGACATCCCATGATGCTGATGGTCGTTTTCTGCAGGTGCTGGGGTGAGAGGAAGATGTTTTCTTACTTACATGCATCCCCTTACACTTTGCAGAGTCTCTGCAATGGTCCTGTGTTGATTTATGTAGTCAGAATTAAAAGCCCTTGGTATCAGGATTAAAAGCTATTATAAAAACCCTGAGCCAGGTGGTGGTGGCACACGCCTTTAATCCTAGCACTCAGGAGGCAGAGACAGGCAGATCACTGTGAGTTCGAGGCCAGCCTGGTCTACAAGAGCTAGTTCCAGGACAGGCTCCAAAACTACAGAGAAACCCTGTCTTGAAAAACAAAAACAAAAAAAACCCCTGAAAATTTCTAAAAAGAGTGATAAAACTACATTGCATCCCATACATTGCCTTTCTAAAAAGTACATTTTCTTCTTTTCCATGCATACAGTGTGACTCATAGTCTGTAGACACAGAGCTTGCTAATCTCTGACTGACATCACCGGCTACGTCCTGCAATGAGAGATTAAAATGAGAGCCAGGAGCCTGTAAATCCTTCAGCCTACTGAGATTCTCTAGGCTGCTGGGCATCACTTTAGCGTTTAAGGACAGGTTAGGTTGTGTTGGTATTTTAGTCAGCAGAGCCTCTAAGCAGAAGATGTGTGTGTGTGTGTGTTGCTCGGGATTGAACCTGGAGTCTCATGTGAGGCAAATTCTCTCCTAGGTGTCAGTAGGAGTCCCCAGGTAGTCATGTTCTGTGCTTTCTCCAGCCTGAAGACTGAAGGCATTTCTGGGCACCAGGCCTTCAGGAAGTCCCCAGGTATTCCCATTCTGTGCTTTCTCCAGCCCGAAGACTGAAGGCATTTCTGGGCACATGGCCTTCAGGAAGTCCCCAGGTATTCCCATTCTGGCTTTCTCCAGCCTCAACGGTGAAGGCATTTCTGGGCACCAGGCCTTCAGGAAGTCCCCAGGTATTCCCATTCTGTGCTTTCTCCAGCCCGAAGACTGAAGGCCTTTCTGGGCACCAGGCCTCCAGGAAGTAGCCATATTACTCCCATCTCCACTTCTATCGTTCAGGCTTAGGCTATGGCAGACATGGCTGACAATTTAGCCTCCTCATAAGGGGTCTTACTCCACAGTGGTCTTACAACACAACCCAGGCTAATCTACCATCTCTAAGTAGTCAGCTTCTCCCAGCTGGAGAAACGTCTCACCGATTTTAGAGGTCAGGATGTGGGTGTGTTGGGGAAGCCACCATCTGTCCACTACAGTGACTGATCATCCATTTGTGCTAAGCAGACCTTCTTGGTGTCATATAAAAGATTTATCTTCTGCACCTGAAGACAGAAAACAACTGAGGATTAAGCCCTGACAGGGTTTAGAAAACTCTGAGCCCTCTAAGTAAGGCTGGCTTCTCAGCCTGTCAGAACTCCCAGCCTAGGTGGGACCTCAGCTAAGAAGGCACGTGACACACTATAGTGATTTCTGAGTTGATACATTTGCTTGTCTTAAATCCTAGGTTCCTTTGAGGCCTCTGGCACTGTGTAAGTAGCAGATCTTCTCTGTTGAAGGCTAGCACCGTCCCTTTACCAGATGACAGCTCAGTAAGACGGAACAATTCCACCACCAGCACCAGCACCAACAGCAGCAGCACCACCAGCACCAATAGCAGCAGCAGCAGCACCAACAGCAGCAGCAGCAGCAGCACCAATAGCAGCAGCAGCAGCACCACCCCCACAAACCAGCACCACTAGCACCAGCAGCACCGCCACCATCACCACCACCACCAGCAGCCCCTTCATGCCTGACCTCATCCTCCTGGCTGGCCCCCAGTGACCTGATCGCAGTGGGACCCACTGGGCAAAGGTTACATCTGTGAAAAGAGAACAAGAACACCCAAGGAAACCACAGCACATAGTCAAGCTGAGGCTATTTGAGGCCACAAAAATCCAAATGACTCTGCATCGTGAGGGTATTAGTAAAGGCCCTCCTGAGTCTAACCATAGGCAGGTAAGCAGCTGTCTATCCAGTATAGTCAGAGACTGCTAGTTTGTTTCCCAGCCACCCAGACCTGACATAATCATACTGAAACTATGTTAATTGCAGCAGTGCTTGGCCAATGACTCTAGCATATTAATGACTAGCTAGCTCTTACATCTTAAATTAACCCATTTCTATTCATTTGTGTATCACCACTTGGTTGTGGCCTATAGGTAAGGTTCCCTCCAGCGTTTGGCGACTCTTTCCTGCCACATGGGCGTCTCTCTAAACTCCGACTACTCTCTCCTCCTCTATCTGCTTGGAATTCCTGCCTCGCCGTATTCTGCACTGCAATAGGCCCAAAGCAGCTTCTTTCTTAAGCAGTGGTATTCACAGCATCCAGAGGGGAATCCCACATCAATCCAGAGCTGTTACTATGGCTGGTTTACTCTGCTAGAGCAGTGCTTGACAGCTCTGGGGAAGCCATGTCTGCAGTAAGTGAACTAGAGAGATTGGCCAGCAGGCAGAAGAGAACAGACTTTTAGGCTGTGGCGCTACCTACAAGCGGTGCAGTGTTACAGGCATTCAGCTCTCTTAGGCTGTCACCCATGCTAGGGTGTGCTTTCCAGCGATGCAGCTGCTTTTGAGTCGTCCTGCTCCTGTGCGGAACCTTCACATACTCCACATCCTGCTCCTGTGAGGAACCCTTCATATACTCCCTATGACACCCCCCTAAAAACTCATTGCTTTACCACATTGAATACTGGTACATTCATTATTCTGGTCTGTTGTGGGCTCCCTTTCTGGGGTGAGTAGACTTGTGTGTCTTGTGTGTGCTGAACTTCTCCAGGAAGCCTGAAGTTGTTACATAACACCATCACACACCAGCACATATAAGCACTCAATACACATCCCATCATACACCATCTCTCTCTCTCTCTCTCTCTCTCTCTCTCTCTCTCTCTCTCACACACACACACACACACACATACACACACAAGCATGCACACACATTCAACTTACAGCCAGACTGACACTTTGTCTGAAACAAAAACAGGAATAAACATTTCTGGTTGATCATTCTTGATATTTCGGGGCCATATGGCACAACACATTATAGTGGACTTGTCAGGTGAGGTGGAGGAAACATGACAACATTCATTGCCAAGAAATGTAGAGAGAGACAGTGGTTGGGATCCCTGATCCTCCCCCCAAGGGAACATTTCTAGGGACCTAAGAACTCCCACGAGACCCCAACTCTTATGAGTTCCAACCCCTCTGCGCAGCTGCAAGCTGCTGGCTTTACTGCACAAGCCTTTGTGAGACACCAGATCTAAACCACAGCACCCCTCTAACTATGGGTTAACTTCTACAGCCCTAATGCCAACACCGTATAGTGTCTTCAGAAATTATTAGAGTTGGCTGACACACGAAATTTAAAACTCCTCAGAAATCTAGTCCATTGGTCTTACCGGAAGTCAGTGTGACTTGCCATCCCCTTCTGAATATAAAGGCAGGTTAATTCCCTCCTGGGGTCGTCAGTTTCCTAGCATGTCACAATGTAACTGAGGACACCATCTTGACAGAGGAAAGGGTTATGTTAGCCAATAGCGTCAGTGCTTGTAGTCCAAAGTCAGCTGGCTTCTGTGAGGAAGATTGTTGTCATGGTGGGATGACCACCTCAAGGTGTTCAGGAGGACATGAAAGAGAAAGGAAGAGAGTGGTAGGAGGAGGCCCAGCAGACAGGATGCTATCCTCAACAGCATGCAGTCCCTCCCCTCTTCAGCTGGGCCCCATCTCCAAATAACCCAGTAGGGTGTGAGATTGTGATTGATTAACCCATTAGTGAGTTGAGTACTAAGATCTCTCAACAATACCACACGCTGGTGAATAAATCATTGACATATGAGCCCCCCAGGGGGCACTTACTCTCCAAATATTACCTCATCAATTTAATCGACTTTTACCCAGAAAATGTTTCTTGAAGCTATTTTCAATTCCACTTGGAGATGTCAACCAGATCTACATTCTAGAAAAGTCTGTCAACCAGCTGTGGAAAAGGAAGTGATAAAATATATGAACCTAAACAATGCACAGATGCAAGGTTGTAAGAACTACAGAGAAGAGAAAATGATCCTTAAGATTTCAATTAAAACAATCCTCCTTTCAATTTCATCTTCTTTGGGGGAACCCTCAGAAATCCCCATAGAGATCTGATATACTTTCCAGAGATCTACAGCAGTCTCCTTCCGGGCTGTGCTGGACACAGGGCAGTGGTTCTGGGTTTTGGGTTCTGTGTTAGAGTCAGAGAGGGGAACATGGACCCAGCTCTCTCCTCTGTAGTTACCACACCCTGGGTGAGACTCATAAATGCTCCATGCGCTTCTCCATCTTCTCTTGTTAAATATGGGGCTGGCACATCCTCCAGCCTGCCTCTCAGGGTTCATCCAGCAGATGAGGCAGCCCTTAGGAGCAACAAGCAGGATGTGGATACACAGCAGGTGTTCAACAGAGGTAATCCCAGTGGGTGAAGCTATCGCCATGAAAATGATTATCTGGAATGAGAGTTCCAGTCCAACTGTTTTTTGGCTAAATGCAGCACCTCAAGCTTTTCCTTGTAATTATTCCAAATTATAATTATAATAAAATTCTTATACAATTATGTAAAATTCTTACATAGTAATTACAGAAATAAAAGTTCTTTGTTTCAAAAAAAGAACACATCATTACTTTTTGTCTTTGCAAGAAAATTTTAGAGACTAACTTTCTAGTACAGGGTTGTGTGCAGCTTTGTGAGAAGAATCAGGATTCTTCGGCAGAACAAAGTTGTGGACCACAAACATCAGAGATCTTCCATGTCAGTCCACCCCGTGCACTTCAACGCTGCCAATAAAAATGTCACGGAACACTTTTCACTTTAGGTCGGGCATGTTTCAGTTTTGTGTACATGAGCTCACTGAACCCCTAGGAAGCGCATTTTGAAAATGTACTGTTTAGCTCCTAGCAGATGGAAGTGATATTTCTATGTATGCAGAACTTTATAAAGATGTTTTGAGTGCTTCAAAACTCCTGCCTGGCTGGGCTTTTGGCGAACAGCTTTAAGCCCAGTGCTTGGGAGGCAGAGGCGGAGGATCTCTGTCAGTTCTAGGCCAGTCTGATCTACAGAGAGAGTTTCAGGACAGCCAGAGTTGGTACTCGGAGAAACCTAAAAAACAAACAAACAGCAAACAAATTCCTACTTGAAGACCAAAGGATGAATTAACAAAGCAATGAAAACAAAAAACATAGCAAGGATGAATCCCAGGAGACACAGGTGTGACCTGGAAAACCCCAGGTCAAGCAAGCACATTATGGTTCTGTGGATCCTTTTCTCTGTGGAGGCAACGTCTGAGTCATTGTTTGGGGCAGAAGGTTGATCTTGGTAATCTAATCAGCCATTTGTTGGTCTGGGAGACTCATCTAGCATCCTCGTAGGTTTGCTCTTCGGTACTAAATAAAGCCATCAAATGAGGAACTTATTCAGTTTCCCAGGGCAGGAGTGGGAGGGTTGTACCGCATTGAAGGGCTGTGATCTCCACTGGACCCCACACAAATCCCTGCTGACAGGAAGAGAAGAATCATCAACAGCCATTCAGCTACACCCGCGAATACTCCCATGATGCAATCTGCGTGCTTGGGGACCCCTCGCCCCCTCTTCCCCTTGAAACCCTCTGCAGTGAGTCTCTCGTGTCTTCCCCCGCCGCTTTCCCTCATGCAGACATATTGCTTAGTTACACAGTCATTCTGAACTCACCGGAGGCGGCTGGATCACTTCCGTGGTAAGCAAGGACCCCGTTTGCCCATTGATTTTGTGTCTGTTTCCCGGAAGCTCTGAGTAATGCTTGCGTTTCTTCAGCAGTCTGAGACTCATCTCCGGCATTCATTTCCTTCCCAGTGCTGCTCGGAGCTAATCAGCACAATTGTGCCAATGTATGCCAGTAGCGGAAAGCCTCCACTCCCGGCTTCAAAAACATTCAGCGATCTTAAAAACACTTTCCTTAGATTGTTGTTGGTCTATATTTTTAAAACAAGTAAAACCAAGCAATACAAATTCTTGATTTATTTTTCATAACATGATGTCCTAGAAAAAAAAATCTTCCTTCACTAGAGAAAAGGCCTAGCTACCAACAATAGCATGATTAATTTAAATATAATTATTTTAAACTATGGCTGTATGTATTTGGGTGGGAGAGAAGAGTACTCGAAGCTGCCATTGTGTGCCTGAACTGTGTCACATGAATGCATTTCTTCTTCCCACGATCAGTATCATGGCATGCAGGAGAGGAAGCTAGATTCACATGGACAGAAAGAGGTTTCTTGGGACAGTGATGAGGGAGCAGACGCTTTTCTTGGGGTGAACACACAAACACATATTCCCCACTTAGGGAAGGGTTTATTACCATCAATTCTAGAAAACATTCGTCTTATTTTCAAGACAGAATCTCTGTAGCCCAGGATGGGCTTGAACTTTCATATCTCTGCCTCAGCATCCTGACCGCTGGGATGATAGACATGCGACACTACACTTCACTGATCTAAAAATCTCCCGGGTACAAATGTAGTTAAACAAACTAATCTGGTCACATGCTAGCATACGGATATTCCTTGACTTTAAATTGGGTTGTGTCCTATGTCATCTTAAAGTTGGCAACTCGGTCACTGCACCCAACCTGACAAAATCACAGCTTAGCTATGCACACCTTAAACATGCTCACACCTACGTCAACCTACTGATAATACCATCTAAGACAAAGTCCATTTCCCAAGAAAGTGTTGAGGAGGTCATCTAATTTATTGCATGTGCCAAAAGTGAAAACCGGAATTGTTGCACGGGTTTGCTTTGATACCATCCTAAGTTGTGTGTGTGTGGTGGGGAGTATATACTCACACACACACACACACACACACACACACACACACACACACACACACACACACACACACATATATGTGAGTAGGCACAGCATGCAGAGGGCAGAGGAGGACATGAGTTTCTTCTGTTACTCCCCACCTGAACTTTTGAGATGGAGTCAAAACTCCCACTGAACGTGAGGCACACCATTTGGGCTGTTGACCCGTGAGCGCCTAGGATCTGTTGCCTCACCCCAGCGGCACCAGAGTTTCAGGCACACACAACCATGTCTGGCTTTTATGTGGGTGCTGGGGGTTTGGGTTTAGGGCCCTGCTTTCACAGCAAACATCACTTTCTCTATTGAGCCATGGCTTCAGCCCCTTGTCTTTAAATGATAATTTTAAAACATCATTAAATTGAGTCATCCTAAGTCTGGATCAGACATCTGTACTCTGTAGCTCTCTGAAAGATCACGGGAGAAAGATTTGCATTTCATAATAATTTAAGTACACATTATGAAATAGTATATATTCTATTGTTTAGATGTGCATGTTTCTGTATATGTAAGAACCCAGAGAGATGCCCCTGCCCTTACATTTTCAGGATGGCTCATGTTAAATGGTCAGATTACAAATAACATTTGCCTTCTTCAGATTATGATCAACTTCCAGGGTTAACTTCACACATTGTTTTGTGATACAGATTCACTCGACATTAATCTGTTGAGAATTTCCCATATTGCTTGAATTAAACACACGCTGTATTGAAATACAAGATTATCCTGACTTTAGGAAAGAATTATGTGGTCATTTGAGCAAGTTCTTTTGTTTCCGAAGGATCAACCGGGCTAGAGAGTAGGGGTAGAGAGCTCCATGGAGAGTGTAACCTTCAGTGAGGGCCACGCACACTGTCTCATTTCCCCTGAAATATCCGACGCAGATTTTGATCTGTCTGTTTCTACCAAAAGTTCCAAAACTCACATTAGCCATAGAGACTAAACGTGAGTGCGGGCTAGCTTTCCATTCCCTGGTGTTTCGGTACCACAGACACAGCCGGAGTGGGGTTGGGACGTGCAAGCGCTTGGACGTCTTGTCCTCTTGCCGTTTCTCAGCACTGTCTGGGAGACTGCCAGGCATGTGCTCAGCAAACGCTTTGCACTGGAAATGTTTTGCCATAATCACAAGCGGCTCGCACAACTGTGCTGGTCCAAGTGTCCTTTGTTTCTGCCTCAGCATTTTGCTCATTAGCTGGAAATGTGTGCTTTGCTTTTTAGCTAAAATCAGGGTCATACATGTTGAAAAATGAAGAGCTGTCTGTTTTCATAGGCACATTGTTATAATGTGAGTCTGTAAACAATTGTAGCAATAAGTTAATAATCATCTGGCCCAGAGTGAGATGAAAGCTATATACGGGCTATGTTTTCATAGCAAAAACATTTGATTTTGGTCAAATTCATGTCAAAGAGGAATTGGAATACATTTCAACCTTGGAATGCCTGGGATACAGGCAGCCAGGTTACCCTAATTGAAAACACATTTCACATTCATAATCCTCTCAGATCCCAAGTTTCCATTTCAAATATTATGGTCTCAAACAGCTAACGTCTCATTTATCTGAAAAACCTCATCTCTTTGATCACTCCCGATGGTCACAGTGAAAAGAGGCTCTGAGCCCGGAAATGCAGGTCCTAAACCCATGGTTCACTGTTCCTTCCTGTAGAAGTCTATGTTGGATCAGGGGCCACAATTGCAGAAAGGGTTCTTAACTATTGAGCTTCACGCACAGCTAAAGAGCAGGCATCACCAGCAAGAGCACTGACGTCTTAGACCCTTTCGAGCAAGATCAGCACACTCTTTACAATAGAAGTGCTGATTACACAACAGAATAATGCATGATGACTTTTTGTTCTCCACAAACACGCGTTGCTGCCACGCCCACAGTGCTCCAGCAGGTCACCCTGGCTGGCCACTCAGGAATCTACGGACCCTGATGCTGCAGACTCCTCGAGGACCAGCGAGATGGCTTAGTGGAGAAAAAGCTTGCTGACCAAGACTGGTGGTCCGGGTTCAGATTCTCAGCTCCCACATGACAACTGGAACAGAAGCGCAGGGTCTGTGATCCCAGCTTTCACTGGGAAACAGGAGTCTTGGGAAGCTGACAGGTCTGGCATGGAGGGGAGACTAGGAGAGAATCCATCTGCACCAAGGTGGAAGTTAAGGGCTAAAACCCAAGGTTGTTCTCTGACCTTCAGATGTACATCATTGCACGCCCACATGTGCGCGCGCGCGCGCACACACACACACACACACACACACACACACGCACGCACGCACGCACGCACGCACAGAGCGAGGGAGGAGAGACCAAGAATATGGTAATTTACCAGCATTTATTCTGGTGCTGGTCTCACTGCTGGATTTTTATATGAACCTGTATGATGCAAATATCACGAATACAATTTAAGCCCACAATGGTTAAAAGGGAACACCCGGCTCAAACAGCTTCAGGCTAGCTGTGCTTTGTCTGAAACACCCAGATTATAGATTCCAGAGTGCTTTGATTATTCAATGACCACATATATGTGGTGAGATATTTGGGGTATGAAATCCAAGTCTAAACACAGTCTGAATTCATTCATGTTTTATATACACCACATACACATGGCCTGGAGGAACATTAGTGCCTGCATGCCTTTGAAAGTGAACTACCCATCCCACGAGGTCAGGTTCGGAATTTTCCACTCTTGCCATCATGTCCGAAAGACATTTTAGAATTTGGAGCGTTCGAGTTTCTCATTTTCAATTCTGCCTGAAGTGTTTGCTTATTTATATCATGAGACATTTCAAGGTGCACTTAGAGAAGAAAATTTGATATAACTAGATTTTAAATGTAGCTCACAAATGAGTCCATCATCATCTGTGCTCTCTCTCAGGTTCCACCTAAGGAAAGGACACTGGGATGTGGTTGCTTTCTAGCCAACAACCGTAGAAAAGAGGCCAGAAGACGAAGCAGGAGTCTAGTTTGGACTTTGAAAAGGTTTCCCAGTTTGAACAATAGAGGTACAGTCTCAGGCACTTCGCTGTGAATGTGCCATTGCTGCTGAGATGTTCCTGAACCCGATAAGCCCCTCTGCCGAGGCAATAATCCGAATCAGATCAAATAAAACCGAATTAGAAAAAGCCCAGGTTTAATGGATACCAACACTCCCAGATGGCTTTCCAGGCCCCCAGAGAGGAGACGGGGAAGGAAGACCAGAAAACTGTGTGTTTGTTCTCTGAGGGGCAGTTTAAATACCCTCTGGGAGTGGTCTTGACTATCTCTGGGGAGGGGTCATCTTTTGGCGGGCTTTCTTGGGCGTGGAGTCTGGACTGAAGCAACTCCCAGGGCAGAGTGCTTGGGATGGAGCTTCCACCGGAACATTCCAGACTCTTTGGAAATATGGGTGCCAGGGGCTGGGGTGAAGCCTTAACCCAAACAGCTGCCTCTGGCTTTTATATCACCCACAATAGCAAAGCAGAAGCCCACTGGAGTCAGTAAAGAAAACTTAAAATTAGCCAGTACTCACCAGAGACACTTGTCCTTGAGGTGGTTTTAAAGGCAAAAGTTGTTTTTTTTTAAAATCTTTTGCAGGAAAAAGTATCAAAAATTTAAGTTAGAATGTATCTGTAAGTTTGAGATTTTATTACAGGAACATCCAGTACCTATGGCTTTTTTCCGCTGCTGCAGGGAGAAGACTGGAGACACATCTTCCTTGCAGCAACTTATTTCTCATTCTCTGTGACTTTGGGTCACCCTGGATTCAACCAAGTCACCAGGTGACCTGTCTTGTCAAGAGGGGAGTCATGGGTGCCACAAACCTGGGGCTGTGTTTCTAGGACCAGGCTGGAGTTTGCAAGGCCTTGAGGTTGTGTTTGCATTGTTAACATCGTCTTGGATGGACACAGGTCACTCTGACGTTGGAGACATTTCTCAAGCAGGCCGCAGCATGAGGCGTGCAAACTGCAGCAGAGTGCTGAGTAAGCCTTTCAGACCATAGAATGTGCTAGAAAAAGCTAGAGCGTACCTTCTCTCTCCTTCTTTGCTTTCTTCAGCAGCCCCATCTCCCCAGAGAGCCGGCACCGAGGCAGCTAGACGCTGAGAGCACAAAGAGGTTTACAGTAGACATTTAGTCCAGGTCTGAATTCTACCTCTGGGGGCCAGGCAGGTAGAGCACGCAGGCCAGGAGTAGGAGAAAAGGATTGAAGGCCACAGGAGGACGCTGTGTCTCTGAGCACTCAAAAGGGTAGCCACTCAGAGTAACTACGTCAGATCATGCGTCTGCAGCAAAGCTCCTCTTAAAAATTCTTGATGTTTTACATTCATTCCAAATTCAATAAGCACACATTTGCAAATGTTATTTCTACTATATTATCGAGTTTACTGCTTCCTACTCCAGGAGTCAAGGAAACATTAGTTAATACTTGAGATATTTTCCTGGATTAAATATTTTTAGCTTAGGTTTCTAAGAAACAATTAGCCTCGCCTGAACATACATCCCCAACCACCCCTCCTCTTCCTCCTTCTCCTTCCTCCTCTTTCTCTGAGTCTTCCTGCCTAAGTCTCCTATTTCCTCCGTGCCTGGATTTGGGATTCACCAGTGTGCCCCCTCAGCAATCTGCTCATCTCATTTGAGCCCAAGTACACTGTCGGAGTGCACTGCCTGCGGGTCTGGATTCGATTCGATTCCATAAGGATAGCAAGGTGAGAACTGTAGGCGAAGACTTTGAAAGAATAAAGCGCTCTTAGGGGTCACGCTATGAGCCAAGTATAACCCTGAAGCTATCACACATGCTAACTCATCTGATTGAGCTCTGGCCATTGAGGAAACCGTGGTCTCTACCATAATATAATGGCACCTCTTAAATTTATCAGCAGAACAAGCCTGCCACGTACCAACCTTTCAATTATTCACCCTGAGTGGACATCAAGTTTCTCATCTGAAAAGTGGGAATAAACAATGGTATTTACTTCAAGGCACATACAGGGGTCAGTGAGAACACGAACCTGGTGGAGTATCCATCTGCCTGGTCTAGTCCCTGCTGTAGAGTAACTGCCCCTAAGCTTCATGTGTCATGGCTTGGGATACTATCCTTCCTCCCATCCTGTTCCTCCCCCTCCTCCTTCTCCTTCCTTCATCTTCTTCTTGCCTTTCAGAAATGTGGTTGAAGCTCATAGTCTATAGCTGACATAGACTAGATGTCAGTAAACATCACACGGACAAAGAAGTGAAGGAAGGAATGAATGTGTGAATGAATGAATGAATGAATGAATGAATGAGTGTGACAACAAACAAATTTCTCTTCAGGTGATTTGCATCAGTTTGTGACTGGCATCTTTCCCGTGCCATAGCTAATTTTTTTCCCCTCAGCACATTGACTTCTAGTGACCTGGCTGGGGCAGCTGTATTCCAGGCTAGGGATCGGCCTGTGAGGCGATTGTGACATTCCTCCCTTACAAAAGCATGAACAATTGGAAAGAAAAGTATACCTAGATTAGAATCCTGCACCTTGGTTGAGCTGCCAGGCGGCCATGCTCAACAGACAGCCTGAGAACCCAAGATCCACCTGAACGAGCTCCGGGTGCTATGACACCAAGAAGTAGTATAGTAGTATTTAAGTCCCAATTTTAAACTAGCTGGTTAGAGGTTTGTTGTGTGTGGTTTTTTTTTAATGAGTCCTTTTATATCAACAAAATTGGTTGCATTTTGCTCTTTGCTCTTTGGGGGCCTGCCATTCAGTTCCCAAATAAATAGAGGCTTATTCTTACTTATGAATTCCTGGCCTTAACTTATCTTAAATTATCTTGTCTACCCTTTGCCTCTGGGCTTTTACCTTTTTCTATTTCTGTATATCTTTTCTTTCCTTCTTATTCCATGTCTGGCTGTGTTGCTGGGTGGCTGGCCCCTGGATTCCTCCTCTCCTCCTTTTCTCCCTCTTCTCCCTTCTTTCTTAAGCCCATATTTCTCCTCCTATTTATTCTCTCTGTCTAGCAGTCCCGACTATCCTGTTCTCCTGCCTAGCTACTGGATGCTCAGTTCTGTTAGACCAATCAGGTGTTTTAGACAGGCAAAGTAACACAGCTTTACAGAGGTAAACAAATGCAACATATAGAGTTAAAGAATGTAACACATCTTTGTATCATTAAACAAATATTCCAGAGCATAAATGATTGTAACACATTTTGTGTTTCATGGTTCCAAAATAGTGTCAATATTTTTAAATTACCAGATTTTTGAGGGGGTGAACTGGATAGCAAAAAGCTTTTGCTGAGCATACCCAATAGCTAAACATAAGCCAGAAACCTACACCAAATGCAACTCAGGCATTCCTGAACCAAACACCTTAGAGAAGGAAATGATAACATCTCAGGTCTACTAATTTTTGGCAAACACTTCTCCATTTTCTTCCAGATATGTGCTTCTAGGGAGAATTCCTGCAGAGCAGGAATCCCCTGCACCTGTGAGGAGCATTCATAAATAATTATGAATATGTTCAAAAACTATAAAATGACAAAAGTAAACCCCAATGAAGTCTGTGAAAACACAAATGAACAATGGAATGAAGTTATGAAAACAGTTCGAGAGACATGAAGGAAGAAACAGAATCACTAAAGAAAATCCCAACTGAGACAAAACTGGAAATGAAAATTTTAGAAAGCCACAAGCAAACCTCAGGAGTAAACCCAACTAAAACACGGAAGAGAGAAACCCAGGCAATGAAGACAAGGTGGGAAAAATGGATACTTCAGTCAAATAAAATGTTAAACCTAAAAATATTCAGGTACAAAACATCCAGGAAATCTGGGAGCTATGAAAAAACAAAAATCTATAAATAGGAGGGTTGGGGAAGGACAGGAAACCCAGGTCAAGACACACAAGATTTTCAGCAAAATCATAGAGGAAAATTTCCCCAATCCAAAGAAGGGGGTATCTATCAAGACATGAGAAGTCTGTGGAACACCAAATAGACAGGACCAGAAAAGAAAGTCCTCACAACACTTGATAATCACTAAAAATATAGAACAAAGAAAAATATTAAAAGCTGCAAAGGAGGGGCTGGAGAGATGGCTCAGTAGTTAAGAGCATTGCCTGCCCTTCCAAAGGTCCTGAGTTCAATTCCCAGCAACCACATGGTGGCTCACAACCATCTGTAATGAGGTCTGGTGCCCTCTTCTGGCCTGCAGGCATACAAGCAGACAGAATATTGTATACATAATAAATAAATAAATATTTTAAAAAAGCTGCAAAGGAAAAAGATGAACTAACATATAAAGGCAGACCATTAAAATAAAATCTGATTTCTCAATGGAGACTCTAAAAGCCAGAAGGGCCTGGATGGATGTTATACACACTCTAAGAGACCACAGATACCAGCCCAGATTACTATATCCAGCAACGCTATCATCACAATAGACAGAGAAAGAAAATATTTCACAATATAACTAAAATTAAATAGTATCTGTCTACTAATCAAGCTCTTCAGAAGGCACCAGAAAAAAAAATCTTCAATCTGAAGACAGTAACCATATCTAAGAAAGAGCAAAGAAAAAATAATTCCAGACCAGTAAATCAAAATGGGGGGGGGGAGCTACACTATAACAACAGAATAACACGAATCAATAAATACTGATCTCGGATAACTCTCAACATTAATGGTCTCAATTCTGAAATAAAAAGACACAGACTGGATTAGAAAACAGGATTCTTTCTTCTGCTACACCCAAGAAACACACCTCCCCATCAAGGATAGACATCACCTTAGGGTAAAAGGATGACAAAAGATATTCTAAGCAAATGGACCTAATAAGCAAGCTATGGTAGTTATTTTAATATCTGACAAAATATTTCGGTTTGACTTCAAACCGAAACTAATCAGAAGAAACAGGGAAGGGCACTACATACTCCTCAGAGGAAAAAAAAAACCACCAAAATGATATTGCAATTCAAATATTTATATACCAAACACAAGGGCACCAAAGTTCATAAAGAAACACTCACTACTACAGTTTCAATAACATATTGACCCTCACACAGTGATTGTGGGTGGCTTTAATATCCTACTCTTGCCAAAAGAACAGTTCATTCAGACAAAAACTAAACAGAGAGATGCTAAAATTAAATAACATCCTAAATCAAATGAATATAACGGATATTTATAGAGCATTTCACAAAAACACAAAAGAATATACCCTGTCTTCAACATTTCATGGAACTTTCTTCAAAATTGACACATACTTGGATACAAAGCAAGTCTTAACAGATATAAGACCACCTGGATTGCAGCTGAATCACAATAACAGAAACAGCAGAAAGTATTCAAACTCATGGAAACGGAACAACTCAATGCAGAATGAAAAATGGGTCAAGATGCAAATTAAGAAGGGAATAAATATTTTTTTGGAATTGAACGAAAATGAAAACACAACATACCTAAACCTATGGAACAACGAAGACAGTTATAAGCAACAAGTTCATAGTACTAATTGCCTACATGAAAAGAAATTGAGCAATCTCATATTACCAACTTAACAGCATGAAAGTTCTAGCACAAAAATAAGAAATAACAGCCAAAGAGTAGACAGCAAGAAACAATAGCCAAGGGCTGAAATTAATAAAATAGAAGCAAACAAAAATACAAAGAATCGATGAAACAGGTTTTTGAGAAAATTAATAAGATTGGTAAACCATTAGCCAAATTAACTAAAAGATGGAGTGAGAATATCCAAATTAATAAAATTAGAGATGAAAACAGTAATATCACAACAGACACTGAAGAAATCCGTAGAACCATATCAAAAAGGCATGCATAAATTTTGGTACTCTACCAAACTGAAAAACCTAAAATAAATGGATAAGTTTCTTGATATATACTATGTACCAAAGTTAAATCAAGCTCAGATAAACAATTTAAACAAACCTATAGCCCCTAGTAAAATAGAAGTAGTTATTACATGTCTCCCAAACAAAATAATCAGAAGACAAGATGGTTTTAGCACAGAATTCTACCAGACTTTCAAAGAAGAATTAATGCCAATACTCCTCTAATTATTCTACAAAATAGAAACAGAAGCAATATTACCAAATTCATTTTATGAGGCCACAGTTACCCTGATACCCAAACCAACATAAAAACCCAACAAAGAAAGAGAATTATAGATCAAATTTCCTTATGAACATAGATGCAAAAGTACTCAATAAAATGATTGCAAATGGAATCCATGAAAAAATCAAAAAGATCATCCATGTTGATCAAGTAGGCTTCACTCAAGGGATGTAGGAATGCTTTAATATATAAAAACCAATAAATGTAATCCACCATATAAACAAATTGAAAGAAAAAAAACCCACGATCATCTCATTAGACGCAGAAAAGGCCTTTGACAAAATCCAACCCTTCATGATAAAAGTCCTGAAGAAATTAGAGATACAAGGGACATATCTAATCAAAATAAAGACAATTTATAGCAAGCCTATAGCCAACATCAAATTAAGTGGAAGGAAACTCAATTCCACTAAAATCAGGGACAAGACAAGACTGTCTACTCTTAGATATGGAGATACCTATTTAATATAGTACTTGAAGTCTTAGCTAGAGCAATAAGACAGCTGAAAGAGATCAAGGAGATACAAATTGAAAAGGGAGAAGTCAAAGTATCTTTATTGGCAGGTGATATGATAGTACACATTGGTGACCCGAAAGATTCCACCTGGGACCTCCTACAGCTGATAAACACTTCCAGAAAAGTAGTTGGGTAAAAGATTAACTTAAAAAAATCAGTATCCCTCCAATATATAAATGACAAATGGGCTGAGAAAAACAACAGGGAAACAACAGCCTTTACATAGCCTCAAGTAATATAAAATATCTGGGAGTAGCTCTAACCAACTAAGTGAAGTACTTGTATAATAAATACTTCAAGGGTTTGAAGAAAAAAAATCAAAGAAGAGCTCGGCTGTGGTGGCACACGCCTTTAATCTCAGCACTCGGGAGGCAGAGACAGGCAGATCTCTGTGAATTTGAGGCCAGCCTGGACTACAGAGAGAGTTCCAGGACAAGCTACCAAGTTATACAGAGAAAACCTGTCTCAAGAAAACAAAACAAACAAACAAAAGAAGAAACAGAAGAAGATATCAGAAGATGGAAAGACTTCCCATGGTCATGGATTGGTAGGATCAACATTGTAAAACTGGCTATCCTACTAAAAGCAATCCACATATTCAACGCAATCCCCATCAAAATTCCAACATGAGTATTTATAGACCTTGAGAGGATAATTTCCAACTTTATATGGAAAAACAAAAACCCAGGATAGTAGAAACAATCCTGAACAATAAAAAACAAAACAAAACAAAACTAGAGCTCTCTCCATTCCTGATTTTAAGTTGCACTACAGAGCTACTTAATAAATAAATAAATAAATAAATAAATAAATAAAAACCAATATTTAAATTGTAATATTTAAAGCAATCTCATTGATTAACGGAATTGAGTTAAAGAGCCAGACATAAATCTACAACCTTTAGACGCCTGATTTTTGATAAAGAAGACAGAAATACACACCAGAGAAAAGACAGAATCTTCCAAATGGTGCTGGTCAAACTGGATGTCCGAATGTAGAAGAATGAAAATGGATCCCTTTTTATCACTGTGCACAAAACTTAAGTCCAAGTGGATCAAAGACCTCAACATAAAACTAAATACACCGAACCTGATAGAAGAAAAAATGGGCAATACTTTTGAATGCATTGGCACAGGAGACCACTTCCTGAATAGAACATCATTAGCACAGGCACCAGGATCAACAATTAATAAATGAGACATCATGAAACTGAAAAGCTTCTGTGAGGCAAAAGACACCATCAACAAGACAAAGTGGCAACTTACACAATGGGGAATATTTTTACCAACTCAACACATAGAATCATATATACATATAAACACAAATATACACATTTATATATATACATATTTATAGAATAATATACATATTTATAACATGTATAATAATATATATTTATAATATGTATAATAATATACATATTTATATAAAGTATAATAATATACATATTTATATAATGTATACACATTTATATATGATATCTGACTAATATCCAAAATATATAAAGAACTAAAGAAACTAGATATCAAAGACCCAAATAACCCAATTAAAAATGGGGAACAAATTTAAATAGAGAATTCTCAATATAGGATACTCAATATTTATGAATTCTCAATATAGGATACTCAATATATGAATAAAACCTCAGTGAACATAGCTGAGGAATAGTCTTGTGGTAGGGTGAAGTATCCTTTGGGTGTATGCCCAAGGATAGGCAGGCCTTGATGTAGATTGATTCCCAACTCTCTGAGGAACTGCCGTATTGATTTCCACAGTGGCTATACGAGTTCATAAAAATTCATAAATGGCCAAGAAACACTAAGAAATTTTCCATATCCTTAGCCATTAGGGAAGTGCAAATTAAAACTACTTTGAGATTCTATTTTACACCTGTCAGAATAGTTAAGATCAATAACACAAGTGAGAGTTTACGTTGGAAAGAATGTAGAGCAAGGAGATCACTCCTCCATTGCTGGAGGGAATGCAAACTCGTATAGCCACTGTGGAAATCAATACGGCAGTTCCTCAGAGAGTTGGGAATCAATCTACATCAAGACCTGCCTATCCTTGGGCATACACCCAAAGGATACTTCACCCTACCACAAGACTATTCCTCAGCTATGTTCACTGAGGCTTTATTCATAATAGTCAGAAACTGGAAACAACCTAGATGCCCCTCAACAGAAGAATGGATAAAGAAAGTGCGGTATATTTATTTACACAATGGAGTATACTTCAGCTATTAAAAAATGACATCATGAAATTTGTGGGCAAATGGATGGAAGTAGAAAAAAAATCATCCAGAGTGAGGTAACCCAACCCCAGAAAGATAAATATGGTACATATTTGCTTATAAGATGCTATTAGCCATTAAGTAAAAGATAACCAAATCACAATCTGTAGACCCAGAGTGGTTAGGTAGAGGGGCGCAATCTGCGGGGGGAGGGGAACACATGAATCCCCTGGGAAGAAGAAATAGAATAGTTTTTATGGGCAGCATGCTGGTGGCTGCTGGAGAGGGGATCAGGGACTTGGGTAAGGTTGGTAGAGGAGTGGGGTGGCATGTTTAGACAATGGATTATTATTCAGTTTTTAAATGAAATATTGAAATCCACAGTAAATGGGTGAAGCTAGAAAGAATTCATCCAGGGTGGAGTAACTCAGACCCCCAAAAAGGCAAATATGATATATATCTCTTATATATGGATGTTAGTTTTTTAGCCTTCTATTGGCTTGCTGCAATCTGCATAACCACAGTGTTTAGGTGTTGTCTGAATATTTCTGTCCTGCCTGGTCCTGCAGCCATTAAGTTCCGAAGAAATCACACAGAGGTCGACATTAGTTATAAACTAATTGGCCCATTAGCTCAGGCTTCGTATTAGCTCTTATAATGTATATTAGCGCATTAGTCTTGTCTGTGTTAGCCACATGGCTCAGTACCTTTTTCAGCAAGGCAGTCACATCTTGCTTCTTCTGTGGCTGGGCCAGGACTCCAAAAGGAACTTCCTTCTTCCCAGAATTCTCCTATTTTCATTGACCCA
The DNA here is from genome assembly GCA_004026605.1 of Ondatra zibethicus. Classification (NCBI taxonomy): domain Eukaryota; kingdom Metazoa; phylum Chordata; class Mammalia; order Rodentia; family Cricetidae; genus Ondatra; species Ondatra zibethicus. The sequence continues at coordinate 109,124 of PVIU01002207.1, read as the reverse complement.
CCTCTACTTCCTGTCAGGTTGCCCCACCTATACTTCCTGCCTGGCTACTGACCAATCAGCGTTTACTTAAAATATAATTGACAGAATACAGACAATTGTCCCACACCATTTAGGTATAGGGGAGGGGTTCAGGGGGAAGGGGAGGGTCTCCCAAGGAAGGGGAAATGCAGTATATTGTTATGAAGAGATGTGGGGAGACTGGCGTGGGATGATTCGGAGAGTGGCTGGGAAGAGGTGGGTAAGTGTGGAAATATGAAGAAGCACAATGAACACTAAGGGTCATTTAAGGGGTCATATGGAAATCTACTACAATAGAAGCTTCTTAAATTACACACATATATGAAAGAAATCCAAATGGAATAACCAAATAACAGAGGAGACAAAACCCCAACTAGATATCTTATATCACCAAGAGAAACTTCCAGTGCCAGTAATTGGTTACATTTGGCCAAAGAAGCCTCATGGAAACCCCCAAATAGCTGAGGTTTTTGCCAAGGCTATTGATTGCTTTCCATAAACTGAAGGTAAGGCCCCCTTACTAAAATAACACTTTTAATCTAATTAAACACAAAGAACTCTAGTAGGTGCTTAAGAAGAGCCATCGTCCCTACTAACTAGGGTCATGGTACTGGAGGGTACTCTGTGCACTACCAGAGAAGAAAGCTAAACACCAACCCAGATAAAAACCCCTTTGTATATAACAGTAACCTGCCTGCACGAGATGTCCAATAGTGGCACAAACATTGTGGGAGTAACCAACCACTCTCTGATCGAATCTAAGACCCACGTCACCAGACAGAATCCATGCCTGACTGCTCTAGTGGTCAAGAACCTGAGACCAGATAGGTCATGTGCCTATGGGAAAACCAAATACTGTCATTCTGCTAAAGGAACATAGTATTAAAATGACATTTACCAACATTCATCTGTACCTATAAATCACCATCTTGCTCAGCCATCACCAGAAGTTTTCTTTTGCAGTAGATGGGAACAAATACAGAGACCAACAGCTGGATAATGTGCAGAGAGTGAGAGAAGCTGGAACCCTTAGTCCTGAGTGGGATGTCTTGATCAAACCCCTCCCCTCGGGTCTCAGGGAGTTGTGTGGATGAGGTGGTGAGAAGATGGTTAAGAGCCAGATGGTTAAGATGGATGACACTAAGCAAGCAGTGTCTTCCTGACACACCACAACAGGAGTGACACACATAGGAACTCGCGAAGACTGTGGCAGCACACACAGGGCCTGTGAACATTCAAGCCAGTGCTGAGGGGGAGAAATGGGCGTGAGCTTCTATCCCCAACCAAGACGCTATCTCTAATGGACAATTGCTTGTAGAGGAAAATTTAGCTCTGTTTTCTCCAGTGGAGTCTCACTGGATACAGCATTCATGTGTAGGCCTGCATCCAGCAGTAGATGGCCAACACAAAACAAAATCAATAGGATTTGTGCACGGTTTTTGTCTTATATTGTTTTGTTTGGCCATTCTTTAATTGTTCTGGTCTTCGTTGTATGTTATGGTTTCCGATTTCGTATTTGCATGAGTTTTGTTTCTGTGTATATGTTTCTTGGCTTTTTCTTTTTTCTTTTCTTTCCTTCCTTCCTTCCTTCCTTCCTTCCTTCCTTCCTTCTTGCATGTTTGTTTAATATTTACTCATTTATTTTCGAGAGAGAGAGAAAGAGACAAATGGAGTTAGATGGGTTGGGGGTAGAAAATCTGGGAGGAGAGACTGTGATCAGGATATATTATAGTTAAAAGTTATTTTAAATGTAAAAAGGGTGGAAAGTTCATGAGAATCAACTTTAAACATATCAAGTTTATGGAAATTTCTGTTTACTTATTTATTTTTAAGCTGTAGAGGGTTGTAGAGCTATTATTGCAGTTCTTACAGGTTGGTAAATAAGTTACTAGAACTTTGGATTTCCTAATGAGACTTCTAAAATGACAAGAGCCTCTATAAAAATGCAGAAATTTCTATTTACCTCTTTATTCATAGAAAACAAAAATCTGACTAATTAAGTGAATCCCAATAGATGACTTACACTTTAATAGTTGCATCTTTATATGGAATTGCAAGAACTTGAACGGAGCCAACGTAGTTTTCAGTCAGTCAGTGGGGAAGCCAGCATATCTGGATGATGGAATATTATTCAGTGATGAAGTCAGTTCTTAAGCCACAGAACCAGGAGTTGAGTTAAATGTTTGTTTCTAGGTGAAAAAAAAAAGGCCAATCTGAAAAGGAGACTTACTGCAGGGCTCCAACTCCACCACAGTTTTTTGTTTGTTTGTTTATGCCGCTGGACCTTGAACCTAGGACCTCAAACACGCTAAGTCCGTCTACCTCTTAGTTATACCATCTGTACTACAAGACACAGGTAGTCTGTGGAGAAAGGCGAAGATCAGTGGTTGCATAGATGAGGAAGCACCTCGGAAGTTAAGGCACTAAAAACACACCTGAGGGCTATTATAGAGGTGGGCACATGTCATTACACATTGCTTAAATCTGTGGAGAAATCTGTGGGGTGCATTACATCTAGAGTGGGCCCTTACATAAGCTGTAAACTGTGGGTAGTAGTTCCATGTCCATGGCCTTCATAAATGTTGACTCATGCACCCCTTTCATGGGGAAAGTTGATAACGGGAGTAGCTCTGCATATGTGGTGGCAAACTCCCACAGATAATTGCAGATAATGCTACAGCCATGACGGAATGTGTATAATGTACCCGAGGCTGTGAAGAGGCATATGTGTTTTCCAAGGCAAGAAGTAATGTTCCACTGGCAAGGTGGAACCTCCAGAGAGGTCAGTTTGGATTTGTAGCTGCCTTAGTGTTCCCAATTGCTGTGATAAAACACCACGACCAAAAGCAACTTGGGGAGGGAAGTTTATTTCATCTATAGCTTCACATCACAATCAGTCACTGAAGGAAGTTGGGGCAAGAACTCAAGGGAAGAGCCCAGAGCAAGATCTGATGCAGAGGCCATGGAGGAGTGCTGCTCTCTGGCTTGCTCCTCATAGCTTGCTCAGCCTGCTTTCTTATAGAACAAGCCCAGGGGTGGGTGGCACCATGCACAGTGATCCAGGGCCCTCCTACATCAATCATTAATCAAGAAAATGTCCCCACAGGCTTACCCACAGTCCAATCTGGTGGGTGCATTTTCTCAGCTGAGGTTCCCTTTTCACAAATGACTGTAGCTTGTGTCAAGTGGACAAACGAGCAAACAACAAAAAAGCAAAACCCATACTAGTCAATAGGATCTGGTCTTGTTGCTTAGTGAGGAATGGGCTCTCTCCACCAAAGCCTCCCCAAACGACTGTTGAAGAACCCAGTAGGCTTATCTGCCCCATCCCCCAGCCACTGTTTGCCATTTTGAGCTCTAAGTTTCTTGAGGTAATATTTTTATTATATTTTTTTACCACAATTCTTTTTTTTTCTTCATCCTCTTGTCAATTATCCCCCATCTGATGTGGGATTCTCCTCTGTATGCTTTGAATGCCATTGGTTAATAAAGAAGCTGTTTTGGGCCTACTGCAGCAAAGTGGGAATTCCAAACAGATAGAAGATGAGAGAGTAGGTGGAGTCAGAGAGAAGCCATGTAGCTGCCAGAGGAGACAGATGCCCACGAACTTCATCTGCAAACCACGAGTCTCATGATAAAATATTAAAATAATAGAAATGGGTTAATTTAAGATATAAGAGCTAGCCAATAAGAAGCATGAGCTAGTAGGCCAAGGAGTGTTGTAATAATATAGTTTCTGTGTGATTATTTCGGGTCTGGGCAGCCAGAAAAATGAATGAGCAGCTTCCGATTACACCCCATTCCTTAAATAATATTTTAGAGATGATGGCAATCTAGTACACTAGTAAAACATTTGCTTAACACACATGGAGCCTGAAGTGCAGCCTCCAGAACAGGAAAAGAAATATTTCAGAAACATAGCATTATAAATTATGTATTCCCAAATATATTCTAATATGTACACTTTAGATTCTGAACAGACAACCTCCATTGATTTGTGAACACATACACACACACACACATACACACACACATATACACATACACGCAGAGGCAGGCTATCCCTGCTAAGCTTACATAGTAAGTGGCAGATCCAGAATTTGGCCCTGGCCCATGTTTGTAGAGATCATATGTGCTTTATTATTATTATTATCATCATCATTATCATCATCGTTGTTGCCTTATCATAGCACAAGGTTAGTCTTTTTGCCTTTGTGTAGCTCTGAGGCAAGGTTGTACTTTGTAATTCAGGTTGCCCTGAAACTCATTCTGTAGCTTAGCATAGCCTCAGCTTTGTGGCAAACTTCATGCCCCCCCCCCAAGTACTGGGATTCCAGGTCTTGCTCTTAATGGGTACTGCTTCTTACTGTGGTGTCCTGAAGGTTCTGGCTTAGAGATCTCTTTTGGCTTTGTCTGTTTTTTGGGTTTTTTTTTCCTCTCACTTCCATCTGGAATTTTAGCTTTTGCAAAGTAATAGCCAAGTGTGGAACGTGTAGAATGCTGAGTTTTATTAATCTTGGCAGAGACAAACAATCCTGAACTCCAAACACAAGGCATTTGAGGAAGCAGGAGGTGTCGTCCTCCTTTCCAAGTGGGGCACTTGGCCTCACTGCTCTCGTTTCTTCAAAATCCTTGCCTTGGTTCTCAGGGTGAGAAAGAGAAAGTAAAGTTTGCAAAATGTTAATCTACTGGCTGAATTTGACCCTTGAATGAATTTTGCACTTCCTTCTTAGAGGGGTAAAAGATACTTTAATTAGTATCTTTATTTCCAAATGAAGACATTTCACTTGAAATGCTAGATTTCTGTATCTTAAATGTAGGACCCAGCCATGACAAGTTCACTAGAGGCCTGAGACTCAGTAGTTTACCCTAAGGTAATACCTAGTTTCAAGAAAGAGACCACCTAGGCACTACCCAGGAACAGACCATCCAAAGGAAATTCCCAACGCTCCAACCACTGTAGATAGGATCACCTGCCAGCACACACCCATTGCTTTTCACCAGGACACCCCTAGGCGAATGTCAGCCAACCAGGGAGTCCTGAACCTTAGAAATCCCTCATCCCCACTTTTTCTACTATAAAAACCCATTTGAGCTCGGGGCTCTTTATTGTGCCAATGCATTGGACACACAGAGAGTCTGAGTTGTCAGCTGTGTAAGAATGAAGGCTCTTTGCTTTTACATACAGGTCTCGGTCTCCTAGTTGGTTTTTGGGGAACTCCATGATCTGGGCAGAACACTGAACAGGTGGAAATAACAGTGCTGGGTCTTGCTCCTCCAGTGACGTTGGACAGGATGCTTCAAGAACTCACCCTCCCTAAGCCCAGTATGGTCGAGCATCGGCACTTTTCTTTCACTGTAGTCTTTCTCCTCTATGTTTCCTCACCTCCCTGTGTCCTAGCAGGGAGAGCCGTTGTTTCTCTGGTGACATCTTGAGCTTGGATATGGGCTGTTGAGGGGAACAAAGCATGGAGGGAATGACAGAGGGGTCGAGAAAGATAGAAGCTTTGGAAACGAGGTCAGGACAATCAAAGATCTAAAGGAACAGCTTGCTCCTGCCCAGGGTAAATTCCTGAAAGGAGTCAAGTCACAAAACAAACAAGCAAGCTAATAAATATATTGAAAACGGATGTCCAGGGCAACAAATTGTGATGTGGAGATCCCAGTGACCCAACCCCAGGTTTAGGAACCCAGCCAGACCACATACCCAACTCCCCATGTGCCTATGGGACCTTACCAAGAACAGGATAAAAGGCGACACCCACAGGTGTGACCCGGACATTCAACCTCCAAGGACTGAAACAGGTGAAAGACCCCAGGAGCCCAAGAACGAGCCGCAGGCCCACTGCACCTGGAATACCCCCACACTTTGACCTTGGGACTCAGAATTGTTTGGGGCATGCTGGCTTTATATGCAGCCTAGCCCTGATTAACACAGGAGGTAAATGAAAGTCAAGTCCAAAATGGATGTCGTACCTAGTTCCTGGCAGCAGAAATAATTGCTAATAGGTGCATCTATGCCACTAAAGGGAAGGGAATTGAAACTGGAGACCTTAGTACTCAATGGGCCAGGCCACCTGCTGTTTCCGGTTCCAGCTCCCTGCCGAATGAAAAGCTGCAAAGTATTTAGGAAATCGTTGACACAAAATTGCTCCATGCAGCTGAGTTTTTCCTGCCCAAATGGAGAGGAACACATAACTGGGAAGCCCAACTGTTTGGGGACTGTTAATGTGTCTCTAGGCTCCTGGATACACATACCTGTAGAAGGAGGTGGGGAAGCTGAGAGCCTGGGAAGGAATTCCCCTTCAGAGCAGTCGGAGATGCAGTAGGATGCACTGTTCTAAGTTAAAGCTCTTGTTGTTCTTGTGCTTAATACCGTTGCGATGGCAGGAACTTGAAGTCTGTATTTGCATTAGCTTTAAACTAGTGACATGCTCTAAACACACCATTTTCTCTATAAAGATTTACAGGGTCCATGTTCTACAGTGTGCATTTTCAAGGGTTCAGTCATTTCTTGAGATAATGAGGAACAAAGGACGAAATGGTACAACAACTAGCTCATTTTAGATGTTTTTCTCTACTTGTTCTGATGCTATTTGCCTTCTAGCAATTTAATATAGACTACTTAGTGTTTTTATTTTCTGCATACTTGCCCCAGACAAGGTTTGTTTCTAAATGCCTCCAGTTGCCAATTGAGACTGAGTTTGGGGCCCAAGAAAGGTTGAGTGTCTTGGGGGTGTCTTACTCTATCCCAGTGGCTTGTGGCAGGAGTAAAGGGGAGCCCTACCATTTCACGTTCTTGAGTCCCCTACTTTACATTGTGCACTGGCTTTGCCATGCAGCCCTTTCTTCTAGGCTGGCCCTGACCAGAGCCATCTTCCTCCAGGGGAGCTGTGATCACTCTCGGGAGACCTCCGGAGAGCAGGTATATCAACATTCCTTCCTGGAGGGGGAAGGGCGGAGGAGGCGCAGGGCTCACAGGACTCCGGAAGCTCTGGAGGCCCGTCCCCTCCCACGGGGTGGAAAACTCCTCCTCAGTGTAGCCGCCTCCCGCTGTCCAGAGGATGCTCCGGACCTATGGTTTTTCATCAATCACTTCTAAAGTGGTTGGTACTCTTGAGTGTACGGCCCACCTCAGGCCTGCCCAGTAAACTCCTCGGCTCACTGTCTGATTTGGGTAGAATCCTTTCCTTGATCTGTTGGGAGCCTCTGTATCTGGGATGAATAGAGGTCTCTCTACATCTCCCCAGGTAAAGTCAGCATGCTTCTTTGAATAAAGTGGAACAATGAAAAAGAAAAGACATGCAACAAAAGTTTGATAAAGGAGAAATAATCAAAGCCAAAGAGTGCAATCTTTATAATGGATTGATAATGATTTCTACCTGATATCACATTTGGCCCCGACTTTGTGCACTGAGACCTAAGGAGACATGGCAAGCCACTCCTCTCCCTAGGGACACTGAATCTTGACGCAAATTCTAGTAAGTTTGGATCTAGAGTGTCGTGTAGTCATCATGAGATAATGCTACAATTTCCTTTAGTACAGTTCTGTCAAAACCCAAAACAACCAAGCAAGCAGAACTTCTTGAGGAGTATGTGTAATGGCAACACAGTGAAGGTGATTTGGGGAAGGGAATGCCAGATGCTCATGTTGCCACCAGCTTTTCCCAAGACAAACCAGCTAACGCACACACCACAACCCCACTGCTTTCTTACATAGTATCTGAAGAAGCATGAGCCACGTAAACAGCCCATAGTCAGAATGCAGCATCACACGATTTTTTATATAATTGGAGAAAGATTTTTTTAATGTAATTGCAAGGCTCAGGGAAGAGCAGGCTATGTTAGTGGCTAGAAAATGCCCGTATAGAGATCCGCAATTCACCGGAAATGACAGGGAATCTAAACATTTAGTTACCATATACTTTATTTTGAAAAATCTCACTAGAGGCTAGCAGCTCAGTGATGGCTCCATGGCAACTGTACTATCTTAGGTCCCATGTCCGGAGCCATAGGGAGAGGCATTATTGCCAGGAGGCGCGGTGGACATAGAAGAGCCAGCCTAGCCTTTTAGTTCCAGCACTCAAAGGCACATTGGAAGTTTTTCTAGATTTCTCAGAGATCCAGCGACTACTCCTGGGTTCTTAAGCATAAATGGTGAAAAACTAGCCATCCTTTTACTGAAGTCTTGCTGTGGTCTGGCTACAGGGGGCTTCTTGAAGAGTGTTCACAGAGCAGTGTTTTTAATACCTCTAAGGTTTTGATATTGTCAAGGCTTCTGGAGGTGTGAAATCTGAAACCTTGTCCAGAGGGGACAATAGCTAAGATGAGGAAATAGAGGCATCAAGCTATCGTATGAGGTGACAAGTCCAGGGTCACCGTGCTGAATGGTGTATGTGCGACAGTTTGTTTATTTCTGAGGCTGTGCTCTTAACGTCTGCTTTATAATGTCTCCTTACCAAAATAGTTCAGGCTACAAGGCAGTAAAAGTGACTTAGAAAGGCTGCTTACGAGTACATTGGCTCACAGCAGCATTTGTATTTCCTTATAGCCAATTTAGGGAGAATCAAAAGGGAAGGAGACAGACCTGTCACACTGCTGTTGAAATTTGGTCCCTATTATAAAATAGTAAGATGGCAGGAACATTGTGATTATGGTATTTGGAAGTAGGCCCTTTGGGGCTATAGTTACGTCAAAATGAAGCCAGGAGGACGTGTCCACAAAGATGAGACCTGAGCTAAGGTGGTTGCATGGAGGTAGCAGAGCAAAGAAGAGAGAAGGTCCAGGGCAGCCTTGCACAGAGACTAAAAATTAAAACTAGGAGCAAACGTGGTTGGCTGGTGGTAGCTCATGGTGGCACACTCATAAAAGAATGTGCTCAATGGCTTTCTCCTGTTTGCTTCCTTCCATAATACTTCTCATAAGAGCAATCTAGGCATCGGCTTTATCTGAGGTTCTCAACCTGTGGGTCACGACTGCTTTAGGGATGAAGAACCCTTTCACAGTGATTGGCTGAGACCTTTGGAAAACACACATTTTTACATTAAGATTCAGAGCAGTAGCCAAATGACAGTTATAAAGTAGCAATGAAAATACCTTTGTGGTTGGGGGGTCATCACAACAGGAGCAATTGTATTAGAAGGTCACAGTGTTGGGAAGGTTGAGAACCACTGGTCTAGATCCCATCCATCACTAACCTACTACTTCCTTTTTCCTCATCGGCTCCAGATACCAGTTTCCTTCATAGGCACTCTTGTCCTAGGGTCCTTTTTAAGCTCTGTGTTTAAGATTTGTGTTTTTGTGGGACTCACATTGCTGTCAAAGGGCAATCTTGGATCTTGGACTCTGCCAACCACATGATTGACAGGGTCTCTAATTTGTTATTCTTCATGCTATGCTCGCTGGCCTTAAGGTTCCATAGATCCCCCTGCTTCTACTGCTCATTTTGGCACAAGAACACTGGAATTATGTCACACACTACTGAGCCTGGCTTGAGGTGGGTGCTTGGGGTTTGAACTCATGTCCTCCTATACATGTGGGAGGTACTTTACCTACAGAGCCAACTCCACAGCCCTCCTCCACAACAGTATAGTTTTCTATAGTAAAATGACATGCTTACTCATTGTAGGTCTTTCTCTGTTCAACAACACTAAGCCCTTCGCGGCAAAGGTTCTCCTGCACTCAGACCTGCCCTGAACCTTGCTTGGTTCAAACCAGAATGGGCAAGAAGCTGAGTGGTTTCAGCCATAGAAATTCTCTTATAAAAATTCTTCACAAAGAACCACACAGCTAATGGAGAAGTGAAAACCTACTTAAGTAACCCCATGGAATTAAGGGCATGCAAGTTCAGACACGGGCTTACTTCCAAACAGAAACTGAAATTGTCCTATGATGTGGTTTTGGGGTCTCGCTGAAACATTAAGTCAGGGCTAACAGAAGAACTTAGTCCTCAGGTTATCCTCGTCCAGACTCTTCTCTGTGGCCACCGAGGCTTTGCCACACCCTTCTGGGAAACACACCCGACGGACCATCATGCCCCCAGTCGCTCTCACACTGCGATTTTCCTGTGCTTAACCTTAAAATACAGTCATTTTGTCGACTGTTCTTACATTTTTCTCTAAGAGTCTATGAGCTTTTGCACAAATCTCCAATTTAATTGTATTTCTTTCCATTAAATTACTTTCAGCAAAACATCTGAGTGAGCTGTGTCATCCAAGCAGAGCCTCCCTCTCTGTTCTATTGGAGTCTACTTCAACACTTCTTGGCCCCAACACATTCTGAGTCACTATCTGCTGTAGTCTCACAGCCGTGCTACCTGAGATTGTCACCAATTTCCTGCTTCTCTGGGATTCTGTTTCCTCTCTTTCATGAAGAATTTGCTCCTTGGTGCCTGTTAGAGCTGCCCGTGTCCCCACAGCAGCTGTCTTGCTTCCCATACTTCTTAAAGCCCTTGTTTCATTTTCCCTCTGGTTTTTATTCTCATGAATATATCTGCTTCCGCAAGAATTCCGAGAAACAGCGTTGGCATGTTTCAGGGACCTTTTGGACGTAACCCCCAACTCCCAACATCTTTCTCAGCCTTCATTCCATTAAACACTCTTCACAGGTGGCGTGGCACACATAGGCAACATCCACAGTGTGCAGTTCAGGAAGAAGTAGCAAAAAAACAAAGCCACAGCTCTCCTACCACCGGGAATAAGGCATGGTCAGGCGAGGAACTTCTGGGTCAGTCAGCTCCTTTAGTGAAGGTTCTCCAGACCTTGGAAGTCAGAGCTGTGCTCAGGGCCAGAGCTCTGCATCAGAGTGCACTCTTAAGGGAGGAGAATGAGGAAGTAGAAGACAGAGAGTCATTCCCAGGAGCTTCATTGCTCAATAGGCCTGGCTTCTCACTGAGACAGTTGCTGATGCTGTCAGAAGGGAATTAGCCAAAATGAGGCTGGAAGCCATCTCATCACTGGGGAGAAGGAAAGCATGCATCCTAGGGACAGGTTTTCCCCCCAACATCTGCTTAGGGAAAATTAAGCCGAGAGGGTCCAATTGCTCTCTAGGTCTGGGATGTAAATATAGAACCTCAGGGAGCTGAGAGGGCCAGCTCCTCCAGGGATCCAGGCAAGGCAGAGTCTGGTGCTAGAGCAACTGTGGCTCTCACTCCTTCCAAAAGAAATGCAGACAAGCTCCTGCCTCAGCTTGTGTGGTGGTTTGAATAAGAATGGTCCCATGGCCCCATAGACTTATATATTTTAATGCTTAGAACTTAGAAGGATTAGGAGGTGTGGCCTTGATGGGGTAGGTGTGGCCTTGTTGGAGGAAATATGTCACTGGGGGGGTGGGCTTTGAGGTTTCAGAAGCCGCTCTCTCACTCTTCCTGCTGTCTCTGGATCCAGGTGTAGAACTCTTAGCTACCGTCCCAGCACCTTGTCTGCCTGCATGCCCCCATGCTTCTCACCATGATGACAACTGACCAAATCTCTGGAACTACAAGTCCCAACTAAATTCCTTCTTTTATGAGAGTTGCGTTGGTCATGGTGTCTCCTCATAGCGATAGAACAGTCACCAAGACACCCGAGTCCCCACATCCCAGCTGTGTGCAAAGATCACTGGGTCAGAATGGAGGTCAATGGTGGGGCACCCTAATGCTTTAGAAATGGGGCCGCCATGAACTGTAGGGAAACAGTAGGAACACGACTGCTTTTCAGGTGAAGACCCGGAGAGAAAAGTGATGCCAGGCAGACATGGGAGCAGGTATAAGGGAGGCCTGAACGCATGAAGAGAACAAGATGGAAGTACTACTGCTGCCTCCTGCAGCCCTATAGCCCTAGAAGTCTGTGTCACCTCTTTGCATAACTCAGATCTGTGAGTTCTCGATAGGCGTAACCCTGACACCGAAGATGCAGTGCTAGAAGATCTCTTAGGATTCCAGAGCTGGAAGAACCTACTACAGTTTGGTCTGCACCCTCATTCATGTGGGAAACCGCAAGAAAGGTCTGGGCCTTCTTATCCACAGGAGACAGTCCAAGAAAGACCTTTAGCAGATTCTCCCAGGTGTCGATTAGATATGTAAGTATAATATGTATGTACATACAAACAGTATCTATGATAAAGTTTGACCTAACAATTTGGCACAGTCACAGAGCACCAATAAAAATTAATAGTAAGACTGAATAATTACATTATTAGAGTATAATAAAACGCCAGCATCACTGCTCTTGTACTTTGGATTATTACTAAGTAAAATAAGAGTTATGCGAACACAGGCACTGTGACATACAACAGTCCAATAGTCATCAAATAGCCAAGGCTGCAGAGCAAATAGTGATGGCTGGAGAGCAGATGGAGTGGATACTCTGGACACCCTTTGTGAGGCAGTGCAAGATTTCACGGTGCTCTTCAGAATGCATACAGTTGCAAACTTACAAATTATTTATTTCTGGAAATTTCCATTTTATGTTTTTCAATATTGACTGACCTCATGTAATTGAACCTGGAAAATGAACCATGGCTAAGAGCCACTGACATATCTTACATTCCAGTGACACTTATGACTGCCGAGGAACTTTCACGGTGTCACTTCCCTTGGTCCATAGGACAGCGCTCTAGGAAACTTGACAGACGTCACTTTTGGTGTCTGACTGTACAGGAAATGGACTCTGTGTCTGAACTCCAAAGGACAAGCTTCTTAGTACATCTTCTGTCATATTTTCTCATGTCCCTGTCAGCCCAGTGTAGCTTGACTTTCTGAGGCACAGTTGTCACCCATCATCTGGTGTCTGAGGAAACAGTGGCCTCCTTTCTTCAAGCTCACCCCAGTCAGTGGCCCGGGAGCTCTATGTGCTTCAGGTGTCTGGAGAATGTGGGTGTTTGGTGTGTTTCCTGGCAGGTGGTCAGTGAGGTAGGCATGGGTGTGTTAGCTGTACAAGCCATGTTGTAACAGGCACAACTAACCTGTTATGGGCAAAGTTACAAACAATAGATATTGACTGAGTCTATGCCAGAGTGCCAAGATCTGATTAGGAGAATCCTTTTGTGTTCATGTGCAGTCTTGAAGGCAGCGGAACAGAGGTAGATTTTAGAGATTGGCAGGAGGAGGCAGGCTTCAGGGAAGGAGAGCCAAGGAATAGAATCCAGGAGGGAGAGTGATCTGGGTGGGGCGCCAACACGATGAGGCGGTGGTAGATTGCTAGACCATGAGCCATTCTGGAGTTCACAGCATGGCTGAGTGGAGCCAGTTCAGAAATCCAGCCACAGAACATATCTTATGCTACTCGGAGAGAAATCCTGAGTGTGGTAATTATTTTCCCTGTGCTTACTTTGGGTTCAGCATTGAAGGCTTAGTCCTTATAGTGATTGCATTACACAAAGGAAGATAAACTGTGTAGACATCTTGCTAAGATAGTGTGAAGGAACCACGGAGGAGCACTGACTGTCAACAACACACTCTCGTGACCTAGAGGGTCAACAGTTCTGAGCTTGTAATACACAACCGTGGGCTTTGGTAGAGAACATTCTGGAAGCTTTCCTGGGGGTCCACAGAGCAGATCTGACATACATGGCACAGACAGAGAAACCCATCAGAAGATGCCAGGAAGAGTTCTGGACAAGGAGAGGGAGTTTTCACATCAGTCCTAGAAGTAAGTAGATGTTACACAATCCCATTTAAGATCATCTCAATGGGCTTTCCTTTCAAAGGTAGTACTAACTTTATAAAATGCATTTAGTTCAGCAAGTAGCCAACCACACAACTGAGCTAGTCTCTCTCTGTCCACTTGCTATGGTTTTGGGATGAAGAGCTAGTCATTAGTTGATAGATGCTAAACACAAAAGTCAAATTTTTTTGCATTGTCAAATATTGATGCTTACATGGATTTTGAATTAGACACGTCTGAGTCCAAATTTCAAATTTATTTGCTTTCCAGTGTGTCATCCTGGGCAAATTACTTCAAGATTTATGAACCTTGATTTTTCATCTATTATTTAGGAACAATAACATCTATGTGTTGTATTGAAGTGGGATTTAAATAAAACTGTATAACAGAGATCTTAGTAGACAGCCAACATACTGGAAACCTAACTGTTGTTATCACTTGACCATTTAGCAAATGAGACATCTATCATCATACATACAATGATGTTCTGGGAGATTATCTATTACCAATGGGGCTTCCACAATAATTCTAAGTGGGACTAGACCCTTGTCCTGTTATGCACAACCAAACTTGACATAGAAACAAGCATTGCATCTACTTGGTTCATGCTTTGAATGTTAGTTTGGGGACATAATAGGTTTCTCCTTTTTACAATAACCAACCCAATTTAGCCTAGACCATGCAAAGTAATTTTAAATCCATGTTTCTTTTTTTTTCCCACTGAAGTCTCTGACATTTCCAAAATTGCTCTTGAAAAGCTTAAATGAGGATGTCAGGCACAGAGTGCAAGCTTGTGTTGTGTCTCAGGGAAAGCAAACCTTTGCACGTGTGAATACACATGCATGGTTTGGGTGATTAGATCTAAGTCATGTCTGAAAATAATTAGACCTGTGAGACTGTGGACGAGGATTGCCTGCTTCTCCCCTGGTGCCACGTGACTTAGCCCCGTGAAGAAGATGATATGCCTGAGAACAAATGCTCTGACGCAGAATGGATGCTCTGAGGGAGGTGAAGATGCGTAAGAGGTGGAGAAAGAGAAGCCAAGAGCCTAGTGTGTTCGTGCTTGTTGAGTGTTCCAATTCCTAGCCCTGTGGTCCCTAAGAATGCATCCATCTCAGGGCACCTGTTCCATTTGGTTTCCCCACGCCCTCAGGAAAGACTTACTCTCCTGCTCTCTTCCTTACCCACCAGACTTGTCTCCGAACACGTCATCTCTACCCACAAAGCCAGAGGAGCCTCAAGGTAATTTCAACCAGAGACTATGAAACTATTGATTTTTATAAAATGGTGTTAGGTTTCAATCAGAAGACTAAAGAGAATTGCCCACAAAACCTACAGTTTTTAATCAAGTGTTCCCAGCCCTCTTCCATGAAAAGAACAAGAGAAAATGCCAGCATATAAAACTAAGTAGAGCTAAATCAGAGGACTTCAGATACAGCGTGAAGCATGTAGCTTCCAGCCCCTTGTAAGGAGGTGTCTTGCAGATTACTTGGTTCCAGCTGGACATCAAACAGAAAATGACAAAAGGAACTCCCTGAAGAAGCCTGACTTATTAAACAGCTTGCTGAACACAAAGGATGAAGTTTGAGGATCTGTGACTGCGCCAGGCACGGACCACCTAGTTAGCATCATGCCTGCCTTTGATTAGCTTGCCTGGGAGAAATAACCTCCTGCACCCCAAATAGATGTGGCAGACAGAAATCTAAACATCACCAAAGCAGTGAAGTCCTGGGCATTAACCTTCCACAAATATTTATCGACTATCTGGCAGCCTAGACATGCTCTTTCCAGGAGGAGCTGACGGAGGAGGAGGGGTATGTATGGCCGCAGTTTATTTTCTCAAGCTGTATGTTGAAGAACAAAGAGCAAGAGGCAAGCTTTGTTTTTCAGTCGATTCTGGCTGGGAGTCCTTTGGAAGAACTCGAAGAAGTGATGGCATTCAAAGGAGGCTTAGGAAGTAATGAAAGTCAGAGGCAGAGAGTACGGAGTGAGATGAGCAGGCCGTGACAGCATGGATGGAGCATCCGCTGTGGATGCAGCAAGCTGGCGTAAAGACTAAAAAGGGACATTGGGGTGTAGGAGGGTTTTTTGTATTTGTGTTGTTTTTATTGGTGAAACTGTTTTGGCCTTTTGATAGGGCAGAAATCAGGTAGGCGGAGTAGGCAAAACAAAATGCTGAAAAGAAGGTAGTGTGGCAGATATCATGGTTCTCCTGCCCGAGACAGACGCTGGTTAAAGCTTTCCTGGTAAGCTATGACCTCATGGTGAACACAGATTAATAAAAATGGGTTAGATCAAGAGTGAGAGTTGGCCAAAAAGAGGCTAGATATAATGGTCCAGGCAGTAATTTAATTAATACAATTTCCGTGTGGTTATTTCGGGTGTAAGCTAGTCAGGCAGTGGGACGCAGCCCGTGCTTGCCTCCTACAACATTGGGGTCCTATTTTATATGCCTGTTCACACATTTGGGATTTATTCTATAAGTGTTATGAAATCACTGAGGCATCCGTTCAAAGAACCTACTATGTGCTAAGTGTTCATCAACCTCTGAAGACTAAATGAAAAAACAAACCGGCCTTCCCTGAGGGGCATCACAGTCTAGTGGTGTGAAAGACAAGAGAAAAGCAGGGCTTCCTAGAGAAAAACTCTGATGTCTAAAGTGAGAGCACTCAGGGCTGGAGAGATGGCTCTGAATAAAGTGTTCGCTATGTCAGCATCAGGACCTGAGCTCAAGTCCATAGCATCCATGGAAAAGCCAAGCATAGCAGTGTGTGCTGATAACTCCAGCAGTGGTGGCGGGGTGGTCAGAGAGGGGAGGATCCCAGGGCTCACTAGCCAACCAGTCTAGCCCAAACAATGAGCTCCAGGCTCAGTACAGGATGCTGCCTCAAAGAATAACATAGAGATGCTATCGAGGAAGATATATTGATGTCAACCTTGGTCTCCACAAGTACTTGCATGGGTGAGTACACAATGCACATGGGCAGACATATCACATGCACATTAATATCATACCACACACACAACACATATACATATAACGCATACATACATGTCACACATGCGTATACATACAATACACATACCTATAATGTGTATGTTAATGCATATAACACAATACACATAACAAACACATGATGCATATAATACATGTACATGTGTATAATATGTACATACATATAATAGACATACATGTTATACACAGAAACACATATTTTTAAGTTACAATTTTAAAAATGAGAGCATTTAATACAGAGAACCACAGGAAACAGCATCCTTGGTCCTGTTCCTTCTCCTAACTGGCTTTGACTGGTTTTGGCTGAAGAACTAGGAGATGATAATAGAGAGAGTTGTCAGTAATAAAGGACACTTAAACACCGAAATGCTTTGAAGATTAGATGAAATCGAGAGCTAAGGGAGCGAATCAAGCCGTGGAGTGGGCATGAGTTAATGGAGAGAGAGAGAGAGGGCTGAATTAAGCTCACATCTTGGAGAAGCTCCCAATGTCTCTGCTTGTGGTACAAATCCTCCTCAGCGACTGTCAGGCCTCTAAGAGCAAAACGTGTCCACAAAAAACCTCACACATATACATATACACACACATGCATTCACACGAACACACACACACACACACACACACACACACACACACACACACACTGGAATGTGGCACAATTGCGAGGAAGAATGAAATTATGTCATTGACAGGAAGGTAGGAACTGGAGGCCAGTACACTCTGGCATCTCCTCTGTAATGTCTGGGTTGGGGCACGAAGACAAGCAAGAGATCATCGGGACTGTGAAAGAGTAGAGGGTGGGCAAGGGGGCATAAAGAAGAGTAACAGAAGATGCAACTTCCATTCCCATGTAGTACATACGTGTGTAGAATTGTCATAATAGAACTCTGTACAATTAACACACTAATAAAAGGTAAGAAGGCAATCCCACTTGTGCCTGTATAATCTCATAGATCTGCATCCAAGCGTGCACAAAAATAAACAGAAATATAGGATGGGTGAGATGGATTACTGGGTAATGTGCTTGCTGGTGACCTGGAGTCCACATTGTGGAAGGAGGAAATAGAGTGTCCTCTGGTCTCCACAGACACACTGTGGTGTGTGTGTATGCGCGTGCCCATGCACGTACATGCGCACACTCTCACACACGTATACTATACTAAGTAAGTAAATGTAATTTAAAAAAATAAAAACATGTCCACGCAAAGTCTTGAACACCAAGGTTCCTAGCAGCCCGAAGCTGGACTCAGCAGGCTGCTGAGTCTATGAGTGATGTCGTGATGTCCGTGATGTTGCCATGCCACAGGATATTAATGAACAACTTGCAGTCTGACCACACAGACCGACATCCCTCAGCACTGAAGAAGACTGAATCGCTGCCGTGTGCAAGAGTGGGTGAATCTCAAAAGTTAAAGCCCACTACAGCAGCAACAAACAAACAAAACCCCAGACATAAAAACAAAAACATAAAACTAACAACAGAGAATAAGAAACCACAAACCAGTACACATCGTGTAAGTCCGTGCCTGTGGCAGTGTGCAAAAGGCAAAGAATCTCTGGGGTGAAGATGAGAGAGTATAGGCCAGCTGTTTCAATCGGCCAGGGGTGGAGGGGACCTGGGGAAGGGACCTGAGAGTGACAGGGAAGTTCTAACTTTAGCTGTGGGGATGACTTGCATAAAGAGTCATCAGGATTCACTGCGGTGGGAACGTTAAGCTTTGCAAACCACACTCGGATGAAGTTGGTTTTCTAAGGATGACCTCTGTAACAGACAGCCACTTACCCCCAAGTGCCCTGGCTGTGAGCAGGACCACAGGAGCCTTCAACAGAAGCTGAACTTGCGGGTAACTCCTGAGCTTGGCAGTGTGTGTTAGGACTTGAACCACCACCTCCCCCAAACTGTCCACTGAAGCCCTCCGCTCTAATATCGCAGCAGGGGGCTGTGTTTGGCCCCAAAGTCTTTAAGAAGGTACTTTGTTACAAGAATACCTGACACATACTGCCCTCAGCCTATTTGACAAACATCTTGGAAAGATGTTAGGTGACACCAGAGATGAGCGTACCCAAGGCAGGTCATACAGGCACACAAGGAGGACACATTCAAAATAGGGATGAGGTCTCAGACGAAGCCTATCATACCTGTCCCTGAATCTTGAACTTTGGCCTCTGTAACTGTGGAAATAATTTCTGTTGTTTAAGCCACCTGATCTGTTTCTCATTAGGGCATCCTTAATAAATGCATGTGGTGTGGATGAGAGCGGTTAACAGGCCAGATGGATCCTTCAGCTGAGATAATTAGAAGTTAGTCCAGGGCTCCTGAAAATTAGCTTCTTACCAGACCTCAACCAAAGGGCTATGTGCATGGTTGCGGCTGAGTCCTTTATGTGTGTGCTTTAAGAGGCACAGGTGCCAAGAAATGCAGATGAGGTGACTCTCAAGAGCAGGAGGGGAGCCCAGATGCCAGGGGATCTGCCTGGTCAGCGGCACCTGCCTATGTCCCGGGTGGGGGGCCTCTAAGTGGAGCTTGTGTCTCTAGACAAAACCCTGGAGAAACTACAGCCTCCTTCCCACTTCACCATCTGCGCTGATCTTCTTGGGAACCGGTTGAAGTCGGGGTCCCTCTGGGAACACATGCCCCTCGTCACAGGGATTGCAAGCGCTGCCGCTGGTAAAACAACCAACACTAGATTGAAGGTGTAGCGCTTGAGACAAACGAGGACATCCCTGAGCCTGACAGCCAGCACACTAAGCCCTATGATGTCACATGTGCTGAGGATGTCTTAGAGGCTCACACAGGCAAGCTGAAGCAGGAAAAAAAGAAAAAAAAAAGCACTGTATTTGAAAGCTCCGAAACAATGTTTTTCAAGCTCACATAATCAAAACCCTCTTTTTCTCTCTCTTGCGTCTCCTGTGTAGGAATTTATGAAATTACAGGGACACAAGCCAGGAAGTGCTGCGGAGAATGGAAGAAGTTGATTAGATGGCTGCTGTCTGGCATGAAGGTCCCTGGTGCGCTGATGTCACACACGTGAAATTGAACTAAGATGGGATGGGCTTCATGCTCACTTCATATTGGTTCAATGATTTTGTATCTCTTGAACTATGGAGGCACATTCAAATGGAGATGGAGTTTCCACTCATAGGGTTAATTTTGCGCAGCAGAAATTTCCAATTTATATTCATAATTTGTCCATTTGCAGATGCAAAATGTGGGGCTCATGTGATCCTGTGGAAAAGCAGTCAGGTACCGGCAAGATAAACCGCTCTGGGCATAGTTAGCCACCCCAACTCCCTGGCTGGCTTTTGCAGACAGAGGATGGAGCCCGGTTGCGCTCTCTTTGCTGACACTAAAGGTCACGTTTCTAGGAATAAGTTTAAGGTCAAACCAAGGACCATTAGAAGGATATTGATCTCTGTAGTAAGTGCTTGCTTAGCATGACTTAAGGCCCTGGCTTTGATCTTCTGCACTTAAAAAGCACAAGAAATGTAATGTGTAAGAATTATAATCCTTGGGAGATAACAGACATTATTTTTCTTTGTTCTTTTTAAGACGGACTTTTGTTGTGTAGCCCCAGCTGGTTTTGAATTCTCCACCCTCCCGACTCCGTCTCCAAATTCTGGGATGACAGGCATGCCCACCATGTCCCTTGCTGGCTCATGATTTCTTAAAGAATGGCAGAACCTTGTTTTGAACCAAGCCATTGCCAAAATACTAAAAGCATTAACAGCATAACCAGGACAGCGTGCTGGTTCTAGCATTTTCGTTTTCTTTTCTTTTTAGTTGAAAATATGTTTCCATACAATATATTCTGATCATGGTTTCCACTCCCGTTTTATGAATAAGAAAGGGAAACATTTCCATCCGTGGAAGGTATTAGCAATGTCACCTTGTTGAGAGGAGCTTCAAGTAGCTCCATGATTTACTTGTATTTGAATTTTTAAATGATTTTTATTTATTTTAATTAATGTCTGTGTGTGTATAGCGGCTTGCCTGTATGTGCACAGGGTGTGTGTGTGTGTGTGTGTGTGTGTGTGTGTGTGTGTGTGTGTGTGCATGGAGGCCAGAGATGGCAGGGATCCCCTGGAACTGAAGTTACAGGCAGTTATGAGGCATCATGTGGGTGCTGAGAACTGAACCTGGGGCCTCAGCAAGAGGAGCAGGGGGCTCTTAACTACCCAGCTACCCCTCCAGCTCATGTATTTGTATTTTTAATCTTAAGATTAATTCATTGCACTCATTAATTAGATCCCATGAGTGTCTTCAGAAAACACATGTATATGAAATCAATAAAGGAGCAAGGTTGTATTGACTTGAATACAAAATGTTTCATAAAAGTTCAAATGTAAATTCTTATGATCCCTTTCTTTCTTGCATCTTCCTATGTCTGTGTTTGCATAGCCCAACTGAAAATAGGCAAAATTTGGTGTTCAGAGCTACAGGCACCTGGTATTGTAATCAGCTATTCCCAGCTAGCCTAGGACTAAGTCAGGTGAAACCCCTAGTGTGAGAGGGTTTTTTAGGAAATACAAGGAGAACTATCACTATTGAAAGGAGGCTCTGTGCTTATGACTGACCCTGATGTTACTACGGACCTTAGACCACTTCCGAGCCAGCTCAATGGGGGAAGTGGGAAAAAACCAAGGGAGGAAGCTCCTCACAGTCCGGTGCTTCAAGGATGGAGTCTGAAGAGCTGGATGCTTCCCTGCTGCTCACGAAGACGGCACTGCACCTAAGCCAGCAAGAGCACAGGGGCATTTGCTTTGATATTGCATAACAGACTTAAAGCCCATTTTTTAAAATGTGGCCTGAGAGATGGTGGTGAAGAAGAGTTCTTGCGCTGATAGAGGACCAGGGTTCAGTTCCCAGCATGCACATGGTGGTTCATAACCACCTGTAACTCCAGTTCTAGGTGATCTGATGCCCTCTCCTGATTTCTGCTAGCACCACGCATGTGTGTGGTGCACATACATTCATACAGGCAAAACGTTCATGCCCAGAAGACAAATAACAAAAGCTAAAAAAAGAAGTTGCTGTCATTCTTCCTAATCTCTTAAAATAGCTGGGAAGATTGGCTCCTTTTGGATGCTACTACGCTGACCCAAAGAAGGAATAACAATTAGCAGTTTGGCCTCGGTTCTGGTTATAACTGGATTTTTCAAAAGGCTCATTAATTTTTAGAAAATGCTTATTCCTATATTGCCTGTGCCAAAATGTTTATAATTACAGTTACTCTCTTGCCGTCTCTGGTTGTTAAAGTGTCATGCCCCTACTGCAGGCAATCCATTTCAGAGCCGTCCTGAGTCCTCACTGGAACAACCCTGGTGCTTTGAAAGAATGTCAGGGTTGGTAAGCACTATGCAGGCCTCTGTGCTTTCTGGAGAGTCCCCTCTCCATCCCGAGGACTGCACACCCAAGGAAGTCCAATTCCCTCAACCACAATTCTTACCACTCAAGAATTATTCCATCTATCTGGACATGATACCTAATAATACACTTATTTGAGACAGACTTCATTAGAATAAACTAAAACAGATTTTTTTAAAAAGTAAAGGAAGAAAGGATGTGCTTGGCTGGCTCACAGGGAGGGGGGAATTCCTCAAATATTCCAGTAATTACCCTCACCAATTTTGAGTAGATCAGTTTTTAAAAACTGGAGACTTATATGTTAATGAGACACAAATCTATGTAAATGATATGACTGCATAATTAGCACCTTGAGATTCTTTTGGTAACTTTCTCTTAAAATGTAGCTATAAGCCTGGCAGTTCTCAACCTGCCTGCAGAGAAGGGTGTTTGCCAATTAGGGTGTTTTTTCCTAACTCAATAATTGAGAGCTCGGTTATTTTAACAGTGTGTGGGTAAAAAAGAAGAAAATGGTAATGTCCTCATTAGGCAGTAATATGTTCATGCACGGAATGATTTAACAAGAATTCACACAGATGAAGGAGAGAGACATGGGATGGACCCTACAGTATGATGACTCTTCAGTGAACTTCTGTACCAGGTCATCAGTTAGAGCAACAAAGGAGTTTTGGCGTCTATATATTGATCTTAAACCAAAATGGTGTCATTTTAATTCCAAATGTAACACTCATTTGCATCTATAGTGACTCAAGAAAAACATTTTACTGTCCGTAAAGTGGATTCTTTTTGTTTTGGGGTTGTTTTTTTTTTTTTTAGATTTTATTTTTAAAAATTTTTTTCCTGTCATTTTTAAATTGATTTTATTGAGCTCTACATTTTTCTCTGCTCCCCTCCCTGCCTCTCTCCTCCCTTTCAACCCTCTCCCATGGTCGCCATGCTCCCAATTTACTCAGGAGATCTTGTCTTTTACTACTTGACATGTAGATTAGATCCATGTGTGTCTCTCTTAGGTCCATTGTTGTCTAGGTTCTCTGGGATTATGATTTGTAGGGTGGTTTTCTTTGCTTTATGTTTAAAAATCACTTATGAGTGAGTACATATGATAATTGTCTTTCTGGGTCTAGGCTATCTCACTCAATATGATGTTTTCTAGCTCCATCCATTTGCCTGTAAATTTTTCTGTGCTGTGTAGTACTCCATTGTGTAAATGTACCACATTTTCCTTATCCATTCTTTGATCGAGGGACATTTAGGTTGTTTCCAGGTTCTGGTTATGACAAACAAAGCTGCTATAAACATAGTTGAGCACATGTCCTTGTGGTACAATTGAGCATCCTTTGGATATATACCCAAAAGTGGTATTGTGGGTCATGAGGTAGGTTGTTTCCTAATTTTCTGAGAAATTGCCATACTGAAATCCAAAATGGCTGTACCAGTTTGTAGTCCACCAGCAACGCAAGAGTGTTCCATTTACCCCACAACCTCTCCAGCATAAGTTGTCATCAGTGTTTTTGATCTTGGCCATTCTTACAGGTGTAAGATGGAATCCATGAAGTGGATTCTTGAGAATGCCGGCCTTTGTGCTGTAACTCTGCCAGATGTGCTTCCAGGACAAGGTATCTCAGTTCTAACCTTGAGTCACCAAAAGAGGTACCGAATTGCCCCAAATATTGTTTGTCAAGATGCAGGCTTTCTTTTGGGATCATATGTTCCCCAGCTACTTTTGGAAGTTATAAAAATTCACATAACTAATTTTCAGATTTAACTAGCTGGGATGTTACTTGTCAACTGAACCAAAGCTCTTGATACCAAAAGTCTCCTTGAATTGGCCAGTTCGGTTTCAGGTTACGCCGTCCAGTGAAAGATTGCAGGTTAATTAGGAAGCTCACCTGGAAGAAATCCCAGCGTTCAGAGGACACAGTTAATCCAACTTTCAAAGACTATGAAACAATGGCAAGGCAATCAGAAGGAATCACAAAGTAAACGATCCTGAAACGACACTGTTGTCCTTTTGTAACCTGGTCCTGGTTCTTTTCAAGTGTCGCTGTTGTCTTTTTCCATGTTTAGGATGAAAAGAGAAGACAATCATGGAAAACACACTCAATTAGCTAAATTAAAATCCTGACACCTGTCCCATAGCAGAAGCCTATGCTCGCCCAGCGAGGGCAGCTGCTGCAAACACCTGCCTCAGAACAGGCAATTCGAGAACAAATGCTGCCCTTTATTGTTTTGTTCCCCTTCTCTATCTTTCTGTCTGTGTATCTTCTTTCTTTCTTTCTTTCTTTCTTTCTTTCTTTCTTTCTTTCTTTCTATCTATCTATCTATCTATCTATCTAATCTATCAATTATCTATCATCTATCTATCATCAATCATCTATCTATTCATCCATCCATTAATCATAGGCTTTGTTTCATCCTAAAAGCTCAGGAAAAAAGGGAAAAATATATTTGTGAAGGAAATGGAGTCTACCCAACAATCCTTTAACAATGTTTGGTAGATCAGTATTTCTTTAAAAAGCCAAGTAAGCAAATCTGAAGCACTCAGAATCAACTGATCAAATTTAAGAAGTATAGAGGAGGCTTCCATTGAAAGTGGTAGAAGGGAAACAGAGGCCACTGTCTTTTGCCCAGCGTTCCCTGAAACTTACCCAAAAGATATTTTGAAAAGCATACCCAGGAGCCTGGAAATAGTAAAGCATATTGAGAAGAAAGAAGCAATTGTCCATCTTTCAGCTTTCTGTCACTATGACAAATTCCCTGAGAGAATCACCTTTAAAGAATGAAAAGTGTATTTGTATCGTTTCAATCCCTTGGTGACTTTGTGCCTATACTATCATAGAACATGGGTGTGAACACATGGCAGAGAAAGTTACTCAAGTGGAGTCCAAAAAGAGGAAGGGGTTGAACCACAACATCCCCTTCAAAGGCACGTGCCCAATGGCCCAACTGCTTTCTTTAGGCCTCTTTAATTAGGGTTCCACTACTTCTCAGTGACTCTACAGCCTGGAGCCCAAGCCTTCCATGCATTGGCTTTTGGGAGACAGTTGGGTCTAAGCTGTAACAGGATGGGATTTGATTGAACGAGGTAGGATTACAGCTCAAGAGGCAACGAACTGTCACGATTGACTCAAGGCCAGCTGAGAACACGTGGTCGAACTAATCCTTAAAACTCTTTTCAGACACACAGAGAGCTGTTCACTAGCTGGATTAGAACCTTGCCTGGCATCCAGAAGACATTATGGTAAAATTCTGATAGCAGATCATTCGCCTATTGATTCAGTAGTCTCGTGAACGATGAATGTGTATCAATTCCGATCACATGCCAGGCACTATTTTAGGCACTAGGAATTAAAGAAAAACTACAATAAATCCCCCCGCCCCCATTTTTCTGGAGCTTACATACAGACATGGTGTCAACCATCCAATCAATAAGATCTGCTGTGTCACCCAGAAATAACAATATGGAGAGAAATGGGGTAGAGAATATAGTAAGAGGGTGAAGAGCAACAGAGGTCAGGAGAGAATCTTCTGAGGTCTAAATGAACAGAGAAAACAGCTCATGCATATCTAGAGAATAATGTCCAAAGTGTGAGGGAAACAGATGTGGATGTCCTGGCGTGGCACAGTGCTTGGATCAGAATGTAGCCTGTGATGTGGAGAGCAGATAATAGCACTAGCATTAGGGGTCCAGATGAGGTAACTGTTGTGGAATATTACTTTAACTGTGTAAGGCTGTGTTACATTTGCTTATGCTGCATTTGTTTAAGGATGTAAGGATGTGTGTTTAATTACGTAAAGATGTGTTGCATCTGTTTCACCTTGCCTGCCCAAGGCACCTGATTGGTCTAATAAAAAGCTGAATGGCCAATAGCATTTTCATGCAAATAGTAATTGTATGCTGAGCAAAAGGGAAAACAGGGAAAAAGAAAAGGAACAAAAATGTGAAAAAAAATTTTCACTCAGCATAAAATGAAATTGGTTAAAACAATGAAAATTATTCATTGATTTGTAATTTCTCTTAAGTATGAAGGAGAGAAGTTCTCAGACCTAGAGACTGGGATGTCCAGGGGGTCCACTCTTGACCTCGAATGAGGCCACCTTGGATCCTAACACCATGATGGCTAACAATGGTGGAGGACAAAGCAGTTGTTATCATTTCCTTTTGGAAAAGCAGAGAGTATTGCTTATTTTTAATAAACTGAAACTTTAAGGCTGGGTGGTGGTGGCTCACACCTTTAATCCCAGTGCTTGTGAGGCAGAGGCAGGTGGATCTCTGTGAGTTTGAGGCCAGCCTGGTTTACAGAGTGAGTTCAGGACAGGCAGGACTGTTTCTCGAAAAACTCTGTCTCAAAAAACAAAACAAAACAACAACAACAAACTGAAACTTTAATACATATAAAACAATACAGGGTAGATTTAAAAAACAAAAAGGTATCAATATTAAATGTAAATTATTCTAATATATGGGTATATTGGGTATTAAAATACCAACATTACATGCAGGTTAGTCTCACATAAAGTATTAGGCAAAAGTTATTAAAAATAAAATTGGAAGCATTAGTAGGCTAATCTTGAGAACATTTTAGTAGCTGTGTCCTTGAATATTTCCAAGTGTGATCTCAGTAGTGAGTGACCCAGAGAAGCGTTGCTGAGTGGAGCGGAAAGCCGAGCAAATGCCCCCTGGGCAGGAGCCCTTCCTTATTCAGGCCAGTTCTGGAATGAGAGCAGATCAGATTCCGCATCGCATGGTGAACACCATTGCCTTCAGATGCCTCTCGTGGTCATCTGGGAAGAGGTGTTCTCAACAGCCCTGGGTTTGTCCTGGAAGCAGTGACATCAGCGATCTCATCCCCAGGAAACTGTCGACCATCTGAGTGATCTTTGACTTAATTATTGAAGATAGAAGGAATTTCCTCTGAAGTATGAGTGTCAGCATTTTCGGCATCGTTGATGCCATTGCCCTGAGGTTGTTAGGGACTGACTACCTTTGCAAGAGACACAAGCACTCCAGCATTCGTGGGAGCCAAGTTGGCTCAGACCCATCTCAGTTTGCAGACCATTACTCGGTATGAAGTCATGAAATTAGTGATTCTGGATTTAGGAGTCTGTCCTCCTCTTCTTCCCAGAGAATCTAGGTTCCCTCTAAAGTCCACAATGTCTTTAAGAATGGACCCAGAAAGGAACTCAAGGACAATTATATCACAGTTTGAGAGAGAAAAACAACAGGATGCACAGGCTGTAAACATTAGCAGCTGTTGTGTGAGACAGAAAGAGAAAGCCAGGGCTATCTGAGTTCCGGTTCAAGATTGCGTGTTCAGCAATGGAGATCTGGAAGGCAGCTGTAGATGGAAGAGAAGTCGGGATTCAGAGAGAGCGAGGAAGCCCAGAGTGTGAGAGAAAGCATTAGTCTGGCCACTATCCAAAGAAAGATATAAAGAGAAGGAAACGGAAAACATGCTTTGAGGCAGGCTGCCATCTGATAAGAGGGCACCGGGGTCTTGTGTCCTAGGACTGAGGACTACACCAGGTTACCGCACGTGGTTAGAAACAGAGGCATGTCATGAAAGAGAAGAACTCCTGAGAGTGGGGGTGTCTTGGTGAGCTGAGAAGAGGAGCCCCAACCACTGAGGTTCTGAGTGCATAGCCCTTTGTCGGACATTTTCACAACACCCATCCTGGAGAATGCCTCTCTGTGTCTTGTGACGTGAAGCTCAGGAGAGGAAAGGTTTCCGGTCTTAAAAGAGCCAGGAATCGGGTTTACAAAAGGCTGCCATTGAACCTTGCCTCATTTTCACAAGGCACTAAGGATGCGTCAGGCTTCTGTCCCGGCTGCACGTAATTGCTGATTGGAGGCAGAGGACTCTGTGAGTGTGTCTGTGTCTGTGTATATATGTGTCTCTGTGCTGTCTCTCTCCCTCTTTCTGTGTCTCTCTCTGACTCTATGTCATGTATGTCCCTGTCTCCCCCCCCCCGTCTCTTTCTGTGCATACCTGTGCCTCTGTCTCTCTCTGACTATCTGTGTCTCTGTGTATTTCTGTCATCCCTGCGCCTCTGTCTCTCTCTGACTATCTGCGTCTCTGTGTATTTCTGTCTGTCTGCCTTTCTTTCTCTGTCTCTCTACATACACACTATCCCCTATTTGAATACAAGTGGTTGAAACTGTTGAGAGACTCTGAGGGCTGGTATAAGAACATCCTTCTTAATATCACATTTATCACAAATTATTTCCAAGCTAGAAGACAATTTACTGCCAGCTTGTGACCTGGCTCAAGTATTTTCAAGCCATGCAGTAAATAGATTTGGACCTTGAGGGAAGACAGTGTCAAAAGCTGTCATTCTTCTTGATGTCACCCGAGACCCTTCAACCCCATCTCTCATTCCCCCACAAGTTAAGAAAACAGGGCTTCCCGAGGCCCACCAGCCTGCCACATGGGCCGGTTAGGACTGGACATCCAAAGCCTACCCGAATGACAACAAACGCTGGATCTGTTTCCTCAACACATGGGCGAGCAGTTGATCTCAAGGTCAGCAGTGTTTAATAACCACACACTAAAAAAGATGCCAGGAAGGGAGTTTGGAGACAGGGTCTTGCTATGGTGCCCTGTCTGGCATACAACATGTGGCTCTCCTGCTTCAGCTAACAGAGAGAGGTACGGAGTAAAAACATCATGCCCAACTTAAAACAAAATTTAAAGACAGTGTTCTTTATCTGACCTGTGATCAATGGCTTTTAAATAGTGGAAACAGAACATTTTTATAATTGAGGAAAAAACGTGGGATTTGGTCTAGAAGCCCCAAATTACCCAGGTGATTGTGGCAAGGTGCTGGAATGTTCTAGACTTAGGAATGTCTTATTTCAGACTGCTGAACTGTAGCAAATGAAGTTCAGAATCTATGCTGTGAAGAAACCCCAGTCACAGGACAGCTGTTGTGATCTCTCTGGTGACTTGCCCAGACACCTCTCATCTGTTACTGACTAACGTCACTAATGGGAGCTGATGCCACTTTAACACCTGAAGTCTTGGCAAAATTTAGCCATGCCTGTCTCCTAGAGAATGGAAGCTTCTGGCAGGGCCATGCTGAGGTTGGCTGAAATCTCCGCTGTTGTGATATGCTGACGTCGCTAGGTTTCCCAGTTTAGGGTAACCGGTATCTAAGTTCTTACATCACCGTTTGGCCTTGAATACTCCACAAAAGGGTCTGTGTTCTAGAACTGATCAGCAGCTAATGCAATGTCAAAGAAACCGGAACATTTTGAGAGAAGGGGGTTATCGAGTGCATTCTACTTGGCAGAGAACTTCCTGTCCTCTTTTACTTCCTCCCAACTTAGCTGTCTAGTAGGTTAATTGGTTGGTTGGTAGACATCAGCTTATCTGGCTCCTGACTTTGGGCATGAAGATGCAGTCTGTACAGCAAGACTTTATAAAACTGTAAGACTGAACTTGCTTGCCTCTGAATGCCTATTTTCTTTTTCAACATTGGGTGCTTATTCATTCATAATTCCATGTTATTTCCATACATATTTCACAAAATGTAGTTCCAGAAATTCCTTGACGGGGGGGAGTAACATGGATGATATTTTTAGCTTTGTTGAAAGAACCTTTTGATAGTGAGACACCTAATGCAACCCCGATTCTCATTCTCCTGGGGGCTCACAGAGCATCTTACCTAAGGTGTATATTAGCCTGTGGGAATGAACACTGACCCAGGAACGGAACTGGATTCTGTGCCCAACCTGCTGTCCCATGTGTGACAGTTGTTCCGACCCTGACAAAGAGGTAAGTTTTAGAAGTATGCCAGCCTGACATACATGGACGCTTGGCATGTAATTCCTGCCATCATCCGGCCCTGTTCAGTGAAATACACATGCGAATGAAAGCCGGTATCTACATAGAAGACCCCTGGACGAGCTGACCATTCCCTGGGCCTGAAAAGTGAGATCCAAACAGTCTTTTACCTGAATCTCAAATTCCTGTGTTCTCTTGCCCTTGGGAGTTTACTCTATATAGAGAAAGAGGTCTGGTTCCTTGAAGGTCCCTATTCCTGAGACACTAAATAATGGAATCTTTATGTACCTGTCTGGAGAGAGACATCCTGTCCCTTGGTAGATGTGTGTTTAAGAACAGCAAAAGCATGCTTGCTGAGCACGGAAGGGAGAACAGACTGGTGCGGGTTGCAGACATGGCAGCTGTTCGTACCTCCCGAGAAGGGTGTGGTGGTCTAAGAAACGAATAGGAATTTGGAGACTCCCCAGATCCAAGTCATAAACAGTTGGGGTTCAAATTCAAACCAGAAAGAGAGAAGGGGCTATTTGTATTCCTGCTTTTTGTATCATTTCATTTTTCAGTTTAATAAGATCCATATGGAAGCCAACTCACAAAGGAGATCTTTAAAAACAAACCTATATCCCGAAGCCATCTGCCATCCACTGGATTTATGAAAGTCGTTGTTTCCAAATGCCGCAGCCGAGGTTCGGGCAGCTCCACGTTCGCTTCCATTGCTCCGTTTTAGTTTAGAAATATGCTCTGGGCCAACGCGATTGTCTTCCATACAAATGGAAAACTTGAAAGAGACCCGCCAGCCATGATTTCCTTTAAGTTCTCAGGCAACACAAACAAATGAAAAATCAGAGCGCTGGCGTTTGCAGGAGTCCCTATAGGGGGCTCCTGGCATCCTTACATGTGCCTGTCTACAGCCGCAAAGTGACTTGTGACGGATTCACAGTTCAGTCTCTCCCTTCAGGGAAACCGATGATAAAAACTCGAGGCTGTCTCTCTTGTAACCAACACTCTTTCTGTCTTAGACATTAGCTCTGTCTCTCACCAATTAAGCCTTTACTTTTCGGTTCAGGATTTGGGCAGATAAGGATTCTGAGAGGTGCCCGAGAGGAATCTGGTCTCTTGCTAATGTGGCCTTATCACCATCGTAATCCTCTATGGAAGTCCTTTGATGGGGAATGGTTCGATTTAATTAGGATGGATTTTGTCTAAAATAACTTCTGCTCAATTTATTTTTCTTCTTTCTTCCTTGCTCCCTCCTTCTTCACTAAAAGAAAAGCTAATTCATCTGGAGGTTTCTTTTCTGGGCCAGTCTCCGCCCGTTTATGCAAATCGGTCTTTCTTCAGTCTTTTTTCCTTTTTGGAAATTTTTTCAAAGAAGGATGAAACATATCATGCTGAGAAAAAAAAAGAAAAAAAAAACTTTACAAAGCATCTCCAAGAATCTGACAGTTTTTGCTCCAAGTTTCTAAATTATGTTTCAAAATCTTAGGACATTTTCCCCATTTTATCTCAGTCTTTCATTGGAGATCTTGGTACCTCTATCTTTGCTTGAGCAGCAGATTTAAAATGTCAACTCCAGTGAATTCCATCTTTAAGTAAAGGATTCTAACTTAATACAGAGTCTTTCAAATCTTTCCTCCCAGACCATGGCTCTCTCTTGACCGGCTCTAGATGCCCATCAATCTTCCCTGTGGCTCATCATGCAGCTGTTGACCTCAGAAGACTCTTCTAAATCCTGTTACCCTTTAGCCAGCTGGAATTCAGAGGTCATCGGGACTTTGTTCAATTGTTAACATTGGCTGCTGGTGTGTATTTATCACATAGAAATCAAATATACTGTCATCAATAGACCAAATACACCATCACCCTTAGACCAGTACCAGGCCAAATACACCATCGAAAGCAGACCAAATACACCATCACCCTTAGACCAGCACCAGGCCAAATACACCATCGACAGCAGACCAAATATACCATCACATCAACAGACCTTTACTGACTCCAGCTGAGCGTTTCAAAATTTAAAAGGGGCCCAAATCAGTGCACCCTTCTAGAATGCATAGCATTTCCCCACATGTAATTTGTACCCTAGGTCTTTGACTAGCCATAGGATGACACACCCCTAGCCCCCTCCACACATGAAGAAGACAAGGAAGACCAAAGTTGGAAAATGTGAGAACAAAATAGCGTAGAAAACCAAATGACCAATGTCCAAGAAGTGAGAGAATCGCCAGGGGGAGGAAAAAAAGGCAGTAGATTCTTTGACACAAAGGGTCCAAAGATACTGAAAACAGGCTAACATGTTGGGAACTCACCAACGCTGGATGGTGAAAGGGAGGTGAGCGAGAAACAGGCTCCCAGCTTGTCCCCATAAGACATTGTTGGCACCCTGTTTTGGCTGTGCTTGAAAAGTCCGCACGTGGTCAATAAGTTCCTTCTTTTCTACCTGTTTTATCAAACAACCGACTTGCGGGGCTTGCTCTTCTGTGTGCTGTAGGATGGAGCTACTGAGAAACTCCAAGAGGCTGAGGAAACAGCCTCGTTTGGAAGAGGTCAGAGAATCGATGAGAAGAACAGGGAGGATGAGGCAGCCAAAGAGAACACCTCTGTTATTAATTTTTATTCTAAAAGGAAAATAGGCACCTGCCGATCCTAGGACCTGTTCCTGAGAAATGACTCCTTTTCTATGTACTTTTGTGTGGCCTCTGTTCCATTTCTGTCATTAATTTTTCAAAATTGGAGGTGTTAAAATGCTTCCTAGTGTTTTTTTGGCCTGAGGTAATATTATAAATGGCCTGCTTTCTGGATTCTCTTGTGGTCTTGGGGCCAATTCCATTTCCCTTTGCGGCATACGCACATGAAACACAATGTTGATTGACAGTATGATTCACTTTACAGATATTTATTCTCCGTGCTTCAGAAATGTTCTCTGAGCAAATCAAGCAGGCCAGAGCTAGCTGATGTTCCTCTGTCTCCATCCCTTTTCGGGCAGGGCTGTCCGTACTACCCCAATGTCCTGTGGTAGTTACTTTTCTATTGCTGTGGTAAAATATGACCAAAATGACTTATAAAAGAAATCGTTTAATTCAGATTACAGTTATAGAGGACTTAGAGTCTGTAATGGTGGAGTGGGGGCATGGTAACAGGAACAGCAGGGAGCTCACACCTCAGTCTGCATGCAGAATGCAGAGAGCACACTGAGATGGTGGGAATAGTTTGAGACCTCAAAACCTACCCTAGTGGTACATTTTCCACATCATGTCTCCTGGGGGCCATTGTCATTCAAACCCGCACACATCTGTATAGAAGACAGAAATGAGCAGGAGGCCTTGCCTCTTAGCTGCCTCAATCTCTATTGGAGGTGTGATTCTAGAGACAGTGGGTCTCAGGTCTGTTGGAGGTGTGATTAAAGAGAAAGTAGATATCAGGGTTATTGGAGATGTGATTTTTAGAGACGAAATTGTGGGTCTATTGGAGGTGTGATTCTAGAGACAAGATTTCAGGTCTATTGGAGGTGTGACTATAGAGACAGGGTCTTGTGTCTGTTAGAGGTGTGATTCTAGAGACAGTGGGTCTCACATCTGTTGGAGGTGTGATTCTAGAGAAAGTAGGTGTTAGGGTTATTGGAGGTGTGATTTTAGAGACGGAATTTTGGATCTTTTGGAGGTGTGATTCTAGAGACGGGATCTCAGGTCTATTGACTACAGAGACAGGGTCTCATGTCTGTTGGAGGTGTGATTCCAGAGGCAGTAGGTCTCAGGTCTATTGGAGGTGTGACTATAGAGACAGGGTCTCATGTCTATTAGAGGTGTGATTTCAGAGGCAGCGGGTCTCAGGTCTTTTGGAGGTATGATTCTAGAGACAGTGGGTCTCTAGATTATTGCTGTGATCTTATGTCCTCCTGTGCTGACACCCCATTCTTCCTTCAAAGTTAAAACCATTCCTCTTTAAAAAGAAAAAGAAAAAAAATAATTGAAAAATATGTTTGGGGCGTATGTGTTCTTCAGAGCTGAATTGGGTCTAAGGCTGAAAAAGGACTCAAGGAAGAGTCCTTTGTCTCCGGCAAAGCTTAAACCACCCCTTCTATGAACACAAAGAAGCAAAGGCTGGGCCCCATAGAGCAGTGACCATGTCATTCCTGTATACAGCAGTGCATTTGAGTCCTCACAGGGACTCTGTAGGGTGCTGTCATTACCAGCCTGGCTTTGCAGATGAGGAAGCTAGGCGTTCTTAAGATAAACTGACAAGCCCCAAGCCAGCCCTGTCGGTGGTAAAGCTCTGAATTAAAATCAAACAGAGAGGTATCAGCACTCCTGGCTGCTGTTTAGCCGTGCGGGCTATTGGATGCTGTTCATTGCTTTAAGTTACACTCTTGCTGGTTGGCCCGACAGTAGCAGGCATTTTTTTCTTTCTTTTTTTAACCAATATCCCAGTAATGTCCATGAACTGTCCTACTGGTGTGACAACTGGAGAACAGAGAGAGGGAGGGAGACAGAACTGGGGCACAGCATAAGGCACCGGGAGTGGGAGCTAGGAGCTGCAGAACTTGGAAACAGTGGGGGTTGGGAGGGTACTGCCAAGGGACCCAGCTGTGGGGGCCAGAGCTCTCTGATTTGGGCAGAATTCCTGCAAGCCTGACTGGAGAGGAGAGGAAGCTTCCATCTGTTGGAAATGCTTCCACACAAATGTAAGCCTCCTCAAATTTCCTCCTGGCTCCTCTAGTGTTTTCTTAGCACAGATGGCCAATTTGGGATGCTAAGAAAATATTATTTTCTTATGGGAGAACTCAGGTTCTTACTAAAAACTTTTGTTCATTCTGTATGCACATGAACATGAACATGCACAGCCTTTTGATTCACAGAAAGCTCCTCTCACATACATGTGAAATTAAGATGATCACGGATGGCCCATGGGTGTTTAGATTCATTTTCTCTGTATCTGGAAGGCACTGGGAGAGTGAGTTATTTCATTACAGGACATAACAGCATCAAGTCACCTAACAAAGATGTTGAAATAAGAAAGAAAACACCACCCACAACTTCAAGTTACCAATACAAATTCTCTTACTCTTCTAGCCTGTGCCTTCCCAGCTGCTTTTCGTATGAACATGATCATAGCGGTCACAGAATTTTGCACACCCCCTTTGATGTGCATGTGCTGTGACCCTGTTTTTGTGCTCGGTTCCAGTGTCATCATTTTAAACGATTCAGATGCTCTTGAGCAGCTACTGTTTTCTTAGATATTCTGTAGTTAGAAATGAAGTTCTGAGTTTGCAGGATTGTAAACTACAAGGTGACTGTCATGTGTTGATAGTAAGCGTTGGGCTCTAAAATCTTATATTTCAAAATTTTTTTTGCACTATTGGGAGATAGTGGGGCCTCCAGGAGAATCTACTGGAGGGAAGTCAGTTCACTGAGGGCATGCCACAGCCCCCTATGGATGCTGACCGTGGATTTGAAGTCTCTACAGCCATAAGTTGAGATAAGCCTTTCTTCCCTGAGGCTCGTTATCTCAGGTATTTTATCACAGTGACAATAAGCTGATGAGTACTGACATTAAGGCAGAAAGCAGAAATGCTTTTGAGCCTAAAATCCTGAGGGGCTTCCATATGGGTCTCCTGTTCAAGTAGACTATAAATAGTCAATGCTGAACTCTCCCCTGCTCTGCACCAGGCGGTCTTATTGACTAGGGTATTAGTTCACTAACTGAAGACCTTCTATTTAAGGGAAGCGCTGTTTGCAGCCACCTGCTGGCACACTTCAGATAACACCCCAGGCGGCACAGAGGGCTCTTTGGTCAGCCTGTTCAGCTAGTGAATGGCAGGATGTGGACTTAGACCCATCCTGTGTAGTCCACAATCTGTGCTCTTATCCACCACACTTTTATTTATTTGTTTGCTTTTGTTGTCCTGAGACAGTCTCACGGTATAGCCCAGGACTGCCTGGGACCTGCTCTGTAGCCTAACTTCAAACTCCTCCCCTTCCTGCCACAGCTTCCCAAATGCTAGGATAATAGGAATGCACCACCATGGCTGGCTTGTTTCTGTTTAGTTTAATTAACAATTAAAAATAGTGTTTTTATGGTGTAAAGCATGATGTCATAATGTTTTTATGTATCGTAGAATGGCTCAATCAAGCCATGTGACATGCACATCATCTCTGATACTTAACATTTTTTTAAGAACACAAATTTTTCTTAGAGCATTTAACATTAAAGTATATAATATGCTGTTATCAGATGTGGCCACTAGAATATATAGTAACTTCTCTTGAAGTTACATTCTGAGTAGGTGAAATTTTAGGTTCTTCAGTCAGCATCTCCCTGACCCTTCCAGTCCAATTCTTTGCTAACTATCATTTTACTCTGGGCTGTTTCATGGGTCGAACCTTTCCACATGGTATTATTTACATATATGTGAGATTATGTAACATCTGTTTTTCTGTGGTTGGCTTATTTCACTTAGCACAGTGTCCTTCACATTCTACCCCAAATTGACATACATTCCTTCTTTTTCAAAGACTTAACATTATTTTTCTGTGTCTGTGTACATCTGTATGGGCTTATCCATCAATGGACAATTGGCTGTTGTGGATAGCATTGTAGTGAACATGGGGCTACAAACATGCCTGTCTTGGGCATGTTGACTTTGTGTTCTCTTGGTATACTCTCATTTTGACTGCTGCATTATGTGGTTGGTGTTGTTCTTTTTTTTTTAAAGAAGATGGTGCCGGTAGCTTGCTGCCAGTCCCCGAGACCACATGGGTGCTGTGGCAGGCGGCAGGTGGGTCCCCAGCGGCTTGCTGTGGAAAGCAGCCAGTCCCAGACAGAGACGGCTCCGCATGAGACCAAGCGGCTAGTCTCCAGGTCTCCATGTGGCGGTATGGGACAGACAAGAGAGAGACGGATAGGCACACCATGCAGAGTTAAACATTTATTAGATGGGTGATGGAGGGAGAAGAAAATAAGATAGATAGAGAGGGGGGAGGGAAGAGAAGCAGCCGCTGCTCCCGTGAGAGTGGAACAGGAAGAGAGAGAGAATTGGGGTCAGAGGCCGGAAGCTGGAAGGGAGTGAGCGTGGCCTGTCTCTTAAGGGCACAGGCCAATAAGAGGCCAATACTACAGTTGGTAGTTCTGTTTTCATTTTTTTAAAGGAATACCCATACAGTTTTCCATAACAGCTGTACTAACATAGAAAGGCTCCCTTTCCTCCACAGACATCCAATGTTTAATAATAGGTATTCTAAGTGTTGGTTTGCTCTTTACTCATTTAAATCACATTCTTATGTATTTTGGGTAATGTTCCCCAATAGATGTATACTTCATGTTCTAATGTATTTTAGGTAATGTTCCCAAATAGATTTTTACTTCAAAAATGTCTACTCTCATCCCATAGGTTTTTTCCAGCCCATTGCATTCTCCTTTGTTTACAGAAGCTTTCAAGTTGGACCTGACCCCATCTTTTTCTTTGTTCTTATCACCTGTGCATGCAGGGTCATATACAAAGAGTCTTTGACAATCCAGTGTCATGGAACTTTCTCCCTGTTTTCTTCCAGTCATTCATGAGATCAGGTCCTCCATTTAAGTCTTTCTGTATCACTAGTTAATGTTTCTATACAGTATAGTGTTGGGATATAGAACCATTCTTCTGCATGTAGACGTGCAGTTTTTCTGGCACCGTTTACTGAAGAAATCGTTCTTCCCTGTGTGTGTGTTACTGACATCTTTTTGATAGGCAATGGACTGAAGCTGTGTGGATTTATTCCTGGACTCTGGGCTCTTTTCAATCCATCTGTGTCTATTGATTTCGTTGCTCTAGAACCATAGTAGATCTTAACTCAGGCAGTGTGGAGCTTCCAACTTTGTTTGCTTTTGCTAAGATCACTTTTCCTATCCAGGCTTCTTAGTGATTTTCAAATAACTTTAAGGTTACTTTCTCTGTTCCTGTGGAAAATAAAATCATTGATTTTCTATAGGAATCACATCAATCCTGTCCATCATTTTGAGTAAAGTAGTATGCACATTTTAAAAATATAAATTCTCCTATTCCATGGTGATGTGGGATTCCCTTCTGTAGGCTATGATTATGGTCTATTACCATTGGTTATTAAAGAAACTGTTTTGGCCAATGACTTAGCAGAATAAAGCCAGGTGGGAAATCTGAACAAAGGTATATACAGAGAGAATAGGCAGAGTCAAAGAGACACTATGTAGCTGCCAAAGGAGAAAGACACCAGAAAACCTTACCAGTAGGCCACAGCTTCGTGACAATACATAGATTAATAGAAATGGGTTAATTTCAGACATAAGAGCTAGCTAGGGAAATGCCTGAACTATTGGCCAAACAGTATTGTAATTAATATAGTTTCTGTGTGATTATTTGGGTCAGGGTGGCCAGGAGGGAAAGAGCGGTCTCCGGCTACACCATGGCTGTCAGATGCCTTTCCATTTACTTGTATCCTCATCAGTTTCTTCATCAGTGTTTTGTAATGAGCAGTGTGTGAGTTTCTCATTCCCCTTGGTCTGTTCTTGTCATTGTAGATGGATCCATGGTTTTTTTCAGTTGTTTTTCTGGATCACTAATGCTTAGTGTACTATTGAGTTTTTAATGTTGACTTTGTATTTTACAACTTGACACGTGTTGACTGGCTCTAATGCTGTGCTTTTAAGTTGCCAGGGAATTTACACATATTAGGAGGAAAGAGTTTAACACAGTAGATTAGGCTGATTCAAGCCAGTTTTGATTCTTCTCCTTGTGAGTCATATGTCCTGGGGCAAGTGTTTTCAGACATCTGCTCCCAAGTTTCCTTATCTGTACCTAAATTCAATAGAAGAAATATAAGGCACAGCTGAAATAACTTAGTAAATGTGATTGGCATTGTAACAGCTACTCAACTAATATTACTCTCCACCCCTTCTCTGATCACCAGCCAGAAAATCTGCAAGTGTGGGGGCTATGTGCCCTGCCTTTAGACCATGAGAGGAAGAAGAAACTGATGATGGATGCTAAGTAAGCCTAGGGTTTTAACGAGCTTGAGTTTTGTAGTTGCCCCCGTCTTTGAAAAGTCTTGAAAGTCACAACAGGATCCGACAATATAAGAAGGAGTAAGTTGATCAAATGGGAGGCAATCAGGAAAAGGTAATGCCTGCTGAAAGAAGGCTTAGATCAGTGAGATATGCTCAAATGCCTAGCCCTCCGTACGTGGTGATGCCCCTACCACTTAGCCACACCTTGTGCACATTTAGTAGATGCACAAGAATAGATGTCGAATTAGTGGGTGAGTGAGTCACTAACAGCTGCACCTTAGAGAGTAGGGCTGCAGCTCTCCCCAACTGGCCTTCACAGAAACTCTCAAGTGGGTAAAGTTCAGACACACCAAGAAAATGTTCGTGAGCTCTGTCTTACTTTTTCGCAGCTTGTTTTAGTTTTGCTGCCTGAACGGATCCCAAATGCCGCACTCTGGTATTTTTCCCAGATATGCCTCTCCTACAGGTTCTAGGAGGCCTTTGGGTCTTCTCTACCCTCTCTTCCCCTCCCCTCTCCTCCCCTCCTCTCCCCTCCCCTCCCCTCCCCTCTCTTCCCTTCTCTTCTCTTCTCTTCTCTTCTCTTCTCTTCTCTTTTCCTCTCCTCCCAACTCCACCCCATAATCCTCCCCTCTTAACCAATTTACCAGTCTGTCAGTTCAATACCTCTACCCTCCATGATCTTACTGGGAAATCCAACTACTTGAACCAACCTATGTTCTATGGCTTGCGATAGCCATGGCTCTTCAGCACCTGGGGAGTGACGGGGGAGCATTTGTTGGAGCTTAGACCCTCCCATCTGATGGGACCCAACCTACCTTCCAGCAGCTCGTATTTCGTGGATGGCAGCATGATCAGCTCTGCTCTCCACAGCAACAGCAGTGATGGACGGAGAACATAAAAACAATTGGATGATTTTACAGACTCCGAAAACATTGCTTTAAAGTGAGAGTCAGTGTAAATATTTACCCAGAGACAGCGAGGGGTCCTTCACTACTCATTCCTCTGTGTGGCCTATTCAGTGCCTTTGGGAGGATGTGACTAGATGCCAGGGAGCAACGCTTTGCCCCTAGGAGCCATTCGATGAAAACGTGAGGTTCCTTTGTCTAGTAGTTGAGACAACTCATTGCACTGAAATGGATTCCTTGTGGTTGCTCCTGATGGTTAAGTTATGACCAGACATTGATTTGCCATTGATTAGTCCTGAGGTCAGACTAGATGAAACGGTTCAGGCAACCTCAAGGGCATTGCTTCCCTGGAGTCTGAGTCTTTGCAGAATGAGGAAGGGTTAAGGGTGAGGGAACCATGACCAGCACAGCACCAAATGATAAGTTCACCCATTTAATTCAGTTCCTCCGTGCTTTTGAAGGATAGCTTTGACCTTGCGTGGGCGGGCCCTCCAGGATCCTTTGATGTTGGACAAGATTTTATGTCAGGTATCTGTTTCTCCCTGGCAGCCCCCGACTGCAGTTAAGTCGGGACTTTAACTTTTCAGCCTAGAAGTGAGAAAAACATGAGGTGTTCTTTCTTGCTAGCATGTGAGCAAGACAAGGAGGAAAGGCCACACTCCCGCCCTGCTGGCTTGTCTCTGTTTCTTTCCCCAACGTAATTTGTTCGTGCTGGCATGCTTTGTCCTGGTTGAGTCTCCAAATGGCTGGCTGTGTTGTCTTCAGGCTGGAGCCTAGCTATTCTGACCTTGTAGAAGTCATTTTATCCCCGTCTCCGTGACTTAGAGGAGAGCCAGGTCACTCTTAGTGTAGAACAAGACCCTGCTCTTTTCCTTCTCAGTGCTCGCTTCTGGCTGGCTTTGTGAAGTGCTGACTCTCCTGTGTGTACTGACAGGAGGAAGCGCCCGTGGCATTTGCCCCCATCCAGCTGGGTGAGCTCCGCGCTGCAACCAGCCTGGCGAAGGGCTAGCCTCTAGAGTGCTCCCAGCTGTGTTGGGTATATTATGGGATAGTTACTCAAGGATTCAGATTGGAATGACTCTGGGTACTTGGATTGGTTTGTTCTTACTTTAGATTTAGGTGTATTTGGTGAAGGAAGAAAGGAGTGAGGGAGGAGAAATTCTCACACTTTCATTGATACTTCTGCAAGAATTCATATTCTCTCTCTCTCTCTGTATTGTGTGTGTGTGTGTGTGTGTGTGTGTGTGTGTGTGTGATGTATGTAGGGGTGGTATGGGCATGCTTGCCCAGAGGAGAACATCGGGTGTTCTGCTCTGTTACTCTCCACCTTATTCCCTTGAAAGAGGATTTCTCACTGAGCTGGGTGCTACCCTGGCTTCCACAAAACCCCAGATTTTTATGTAGCTACTGGGATCTGAACCCAGGTCCTCAAGCTTGTTTGGTAAGTGCTCTTCTTACACACTGAGTCATCTCCCTCACCCGCAGTCAGGGTTTTTAATAAAGTTCGGATCACATACGCTGCCAAGATGAGCACACATGGTCATTTCCCATCACCCAAGAAAGGGAGTGTGACATTCACTTCACCCCTCACGTTCAGCGGGGGTGCTGCTCCTCACACAGCTCCCCTCTTCTGCTTCTAGGCATGACGTTCACTTTTTGCCCAGAGGAGCTTTCTGGTTTCCATTTTAAGAAGTCTTCGTCTTCACCTCATGCCCACTGAAATAGCCGCTCATCTGTGTAGTCAGTTCGCTTTCCTGGGACGGAGGGAAACGCTCCTAACCTGGGCTTCTGTAGAAGAAGCGATGGGCAGAAACACTGAAACCTCATCAGGCACCAGGGCAAAGCACGGCCTCTTATTAGACATAGCGACAGATACCATTCCCAAGCAGCCCCATGAACAAGCTAGCAGGGACACTGGTATGGGAGAAGGCTGAGAAAATACCTCTTGGCCCACCCAGCAAGTGAGAGGCAGGCTCAGGCAAGCTCAGAGACACCCTTGTCCTTGACTGCACTCTCCTTTGGGAGATTTTGATAAGGTGTTTGTTAACGCCCCTTGCTCCCCCCCCCCCCCGTTTGCTGGACTATACCCTCTTCCTCTTCATATAATGGCCCATGACAGGTGTTCACAGAGCACTTTCTAGCTGAACGCTTTAAGTGACTTGCAGCCTAGGAAAAGCTAAGTCAGACTTTTAAAGACAACATGAAATATTTAATCTTCACGTCAACAATTTTGTCACTTGGACTAATTTATTTTCTTTGCCACCCAAGCTGTTTTCTCTACTCTGGCCTGGCATGGTTGTTATCTGCAAGCAGCTGGTGTGAAGGAATTCATGAGAGATAATATTGATCCTAAGATGAAATTATAAATTGTGCTCCCCCACCTCCCTGGAGAAGCGCAGGGACTGACTGGAAAGGGAGGGCGTCTGAGAGTCCTTACTATGTGGTCTGAGAGTTGTGCTGTCTCATAGCTCCTATGTGGAACTCTAGCCACCACTATGATGGCATTAAGGAGGTGGGATCTTAGGTCATGAGACAATTTGTGTCTGTCTGAAAGAGGCCCTTTGAGTTATCACACCCCTTCCTACGTGAGGACACAGTAATAAGACTCCATCAATGAGGAGCAGGCTATCAGCAAACACCAAGCTGGCTGGCACCTTGTTCCTGGACTTCTCAGTCTCTGGTACGATGAGAAATAAGTCAGCATGCCCAAAGGCCAGCCAGTGTGATAATTTCGTCACCACAGCTTTAATAGACTAAGACAGTCCTTGGTGCTTCGCCACTTCCGTTTTGGCATTGTTATGTTTTTGCAGGCCTTCAGGAGTGAAACCAGGATTCAGGATGACAGACAGCTGGCAAGATATTCAGCGTCACCCCCAGCCGACTGTCCTTCAGCAGAGATCTCTCACCACCCACAAGTTCTCTGCCCTGCTGA
Organism: Ondatra zibethicus; assembly: GCA_004026605.1. Lineage (NCBI taxonomy): Eukaryota > Metazoa > Chordata > Mammalia > Rodentia > Cricetidae > Ondatra > Ondatra zibethicus. Next base: position 66,440 of record PVIU01002207.1, on the reverse strand, counting down.
CTTTATACATAACCTCAACATCACTCCCAAGAAAGTCACTGTTAAGCAATTAGAACTGACATTCTAAATCAAATACATTTGCCACTAGTATTTGGTCATAAAGCGTGCAGTGGAATTCTCCCCGATAGGAAAGCACAAGAAGAGAGTTGCTGTAGTCCTTGCGTTGCCCATGTGCCCCTGCCCTTAGACCCGCAGTGTGCACTTGCTGGGCATCCAGCTGCACCCCAAATTCTTGGCCTGAGAGTCTTCTGCAGCTAAAGGACACAGTTTCCTGTCTCCACCCAATGCTGTAGGAATGCCGGGCAATTAAATGTAAGAAGCTGAATGTTGGAGGGTTGGTGGATGGATACCCAGCTTCCTCAGCCCTAGACATCAACTGTCCACTGTAACTCCAGGATGAACTGTACTCCAGCTACTGAAAGGACTGACCTGATTGACAATGAATTCTCTTCTGGTCTTTCTCCGCCTGACTTCTCTACTTCCTTCCTGTTTTCTGAGGACCGTCTACCTAATTCCTAGCACTTGGAGCTCCAGGGTCAACTTCTGGGAGAACCAGAATTAAGTTACCTGTGTGTATTAGGTACATTTTCTCACTGCCGTGTCTAAATTCCAGGTGAGAAAAACATTGCTGGAGGAAGGAATTCTTTTGGCTCACAGTTTGAATGGACCCCAGTTCAGCATGGCAGAGTTTGCGTGGGAGCAAGCAGATCTATGGTGGCAGGAGCTTGCACATGGGCTTCCTCGCCTCACCTCAGCTCTCTAGAATGGGTAGCAGAGGTAGGACAAGAAATGTCACTGGACTATAAACCTGCAGGCCTATCTCTCAGGCAGGTCCCACTTCCCAGAGTCACCACAGCCTCCCCAGACAGTGCCAGCAGGTGGGACCAAGCCTATGGGAAAGAGTTTGTGTGTTCAAACCACAACACCCTTGTTATTCTCTAGGCCTGACTCTCGAGAGCATGTGCTTCTGGTAGAAAGGCCATGAGTAGAAGTCAGTGATTCGGGAAGCTGAGAATCAGGCGGCCTGATAAAGGAAGAAGACAGAGAGAGTGGTTTGTTCGAGAAGGTGGTTCTGCTGGAGTTACAGGAACCTGGAGAAGAAGTTCAAGAGCTGAGTGGAGAAATGCAGAGGCAAGTACATAGACGCCTCTAAATCATAGCTTCCTGGGAACTCGTAAATCAGATTGATTCACACATCCAGTATCTGCTAGGACATTTCTATGCTATGCTCTTGATTCTGGGAGAATTTGCATATTTCCTGCCTTTTTGACAGAAGTATACAGTATCTTGTAAAATATTAATAAAGAAGCCACTGTTTAAAGCCTTTAAGATCTGATAGCAAGAGTCCTAGTCTCTCCTTTGCTCCGGAAATTTAATTGAGTATTTCCCATGAAAAGCTGGAGGAAAGCACTAGAAATCCATTGCTGCCAGCAATGTTCCTGAAGTCATTACTGCCTGCAGAGAGCACGCAGATGAAAACAATGACCTGAGGCCAGCAAGGGGAACAGATCCAGGTTATCTGTATTTGCTGTATTAAATGAGCTATCGTATTTACTGGAAAAAGAGATTACAAAGGCCCCAAGAGTCATCCAAAGTCACTAAAATCTTTTGACAGAAAATGGCAGAATCTATTAGTAGATGATAAACCTAGACCAGGGATAAAGCGAGCAATGAAAATCAATCTCTTAAGGCTTAATTTGTCCAGCTTGATTTTTCTCCTCTGGAAGGCTAGAAAGAAGAGCAGACGTTGTACTGAGAATAAAGATAGAGAAATCACTGGAATTCTGACTTTTTAAACGTACATCATTGAAAATTTTATTTTTCAAAAAAATTATTCTCTGATAATTTCATCCATGTATACAACGAAAAAATCATCTAATCTTTCCTTTCCTTCCTGTGACTCACTCCCAACATGTCCTCCTCCCCAACTCCATATCTTCTCCTTTATGTATGTTCCACTATGTCCACGCAGTGCTGCTCATGCGAGTGCGGGAGCAGAGCCAGCCACTGGGACATGGGAAATCTACCAGTGACCACATTTCCAAAGAAGAGCGTTCTTTCTCCCCAACCAGTCACAGCTGGCAACAGCTCCTCAGTTCGGGAGGGGTGGGGCTGGGACAGCTCCTTCTCTGTCCTTGCTGGAATTTTGGCTGCTTGAGCTTTCTTGGACAAGTAGCCACAGACATCATGAGTTCATGAGTACACCAGCTGTGTCATGTCCCGAGGACAGCATCCCACAGCTCTCCTCCCAATCCTCCGGCTCTTGCAGTTTTCCCACCTCTTCTTCTGCAACCAGTTCTTCTGTCTTCTTCCCCACAGGCTGCTATCAGGGCCTCCTGTCTCATATCTGAAGCAGGGCTTTGCCTGCAAAGATTCTAAAGGCACAACGTGTGTGTGTGTGTGTCCTTTGTTGCCGTAATAAATAATGAGGTAAATAAACTTATGATGAGGCGATGTTTATTTGGCCCATCTCCGTTTTAAGTTTCAGTCATGGTTGGCCATCCCTTCTGCTTCAGGCCTGCAGTTAAGGCAGCAGGATTGTGTAGTAGGAGAAAACCACTCACCTTCTGACCAGGAAGCAAAATAGAAGAGGAAGAGGAACTGGGTCCCGTAGTCCCCTTTAAGGGCATACTTCCAGAGAATGAAGACAAAAGTTAGCGTTGATCTTGTAGCCGCACTCAAGCTACTACCATTTCCAAAAACATTAAGCTGGGGACCAAACCTCTAACGCATGCAGCTTTGAAGGACCCGTAAACCACAGCAGATGAGCATGGCATAGCACTCTAGGAAGAGAGGGCGAGCGTCAGGACAGGAAAGGAAGCGCACACAGGGAAACAGCTTTCACATCAGCTAGTGGCGGCAGGGGCGGGGGCGAGGGGAGGGCGGGGTTGGGATGAAGAAGAGGAAACTGCTTGGACAAAGCAGAGCTAATATCATGGCATGTTTGCTTCAGCTTGGTCTGGTAAAAGTAGATACAGTTCGATGAGAAAATATGAAGGGGAGTACAGAACGCAGTTGGAAGAGCGAAAAGAATGGGAGGAAGACCGCCGTCCAGAGATGTGCCAGTCCAGGCCACTTCCAGCCACTGAGCCTGCTGGCACTGCCTGGAATGCACTTCCACGGGGCTTTTTAAGTGAAGTCTGGATAAAATAGACCAAGAAGACCTTATTTGTCCAACGGATAGATGCCTTCCTCTGATGCCATCCAGTCCGACTCATCATCACTCCTATTGCAAGTACTGAGTTTCTCTATAAGCGTAGCTTCAGGAGAACCAGAGGGATGGGAAGGAGCGGTAAACTCAGTGACTAAGCCATGTACTTAAGCCGGTCCTCCCCCATCAAAGAAGACTCTGCATGCCAAAGCGCAGGAGGGTTGTGCTCCCAGCTAATGAAAGCTCAGGGACAAACCCAGAGCCCTTTCTATTCTGCAGGAAAGAAGTCAAAGAGAGCTGAAAAAAAAAAATTCAAGATAGACCAAGCCAGAATTACTGGAGGCTGTGTAAATTGGCATCTCAGACTGGGCTGCAGGCAGGCCAGGTGCAGTGGGTGTGACCACAAACACAAGAAAAAGAAAAAGGGTGTCACGGGAAGACCAGGGAGACTGAGGAGAAGGAGCCCTTGGGTCCTTGGTCCTAATGTTTTCTGGGACTTCTTTGCCACATGGCTGAGGTTCTAAGAACACGTGCACAGCTGCCATGGGAACGTGAAGGTTCTGCACACAGCCGCAGCTCTTTCTCTACTGCTCTTCCTCCCCGTCCAGAGCACACAGATTGCACCTTCCATACTTACTGCTGTTTAGCTCCATGACCCCAGAAGAATCCATGAAGAGCTCTGGACTCGCACATATTTACATATCAGTAACGAAAACTTTTCCATGTTAGGCATCACCCCTTGTGAGCTATGATCCTCTTAGGATCAAGATACTGTCCATTAACATTTAGTCTTGGGTACTGTGTTGCAACAGCAGATTCTTAACAAATATAATTTTCTAGTAATGATTTTTATGATGTTTTTTTTCCTTATGTAGCTTCCATTTACTTAAAAAATCTGCATACGTGATTTATACAAAACCTTGGGTCTACTCCATCTGGAACGTTCTCCAAAGTGAGAGAAAATCTCCTTTCCTTGGCCAGCCCCAGGTAGACTACCCACCCCTCATCACTCTAATACTATTGATCGGTGTAGATTTTCTTATTTTTCCTGGTTCTAGTGGCCTGTGGGTCTACTGTCCCATGGCTAGCCAGTTGACACTTCCAAGTTGAGACCTGAGGAACAAGCAAGGACTGGTTAAGCCCTCAGCTGGGGGGGGGGGGAGCAGCTGTTGTGCAGAAGGCTGCCAGGAAGCTTCAGTGCCAGGTGGGAGCTGAGAAGCAGAAGCTATGAGCCCCACAGGAATGCTGGATATTTAAGTAGCCTTCTTTTTGTATTTTTCTTTGTCAGAGAGAGAGAGAGAGAGAGAGTGACACTGCTTGCAGCTGGTTGCCTTGGTAATCCACAGTGTGGGTTGGAGACCCCTAAAACAGGTCTTCATGCTAAGAGTGAGGGTCTCTGGTAAGTGTATTCCTCTCTCAGTGACCATGTCCGGCAAGACTGCCTCTTCTTATGGGTGCAATTCTGGTCAAGGCTTCAACCTTCTGGTGACTTTCCTTTCCCAGCTATACCTGCTCAGTGTTTTGATCAGAACAAACCATTAAGCCGTCTTCAAAACATTTTTAAAGGCCTCATAAGATCATAAGTTTGGCTGGCCCCTGGGAACAAAATCTTCATGAGGTTTTGTTTCATGAGAGAAAGCAATAATCCTGGAAAGAAAACGTCGTTTAGAGATGAAGCCAGTGCAGCATTCTAGATTACAATGGGGCACTGTTAGCATTAGGAGCAGCTAAAAGAGAAATGTCAAGCTATCCACTAACTTCTTCGCTGAGCCCGATGGGATAAACAAAGTTGAAAAGATAAAATTATTTCTTCCCCAACACCAGAGGCTTGGAGGTGGCTGCTGAAGCTCCAAAGCTCCTGAGAAATGAACGGAGTGCTTCGTGTAGCACCTATTAAAGCTTGGATGTGGAGCACACCCTCAGCCTCTGAAGAAGCTGCGCCTGTGTTTGGTCTCCCAGCAGGTGTCCCAGCTGCCGACCGGTGATCCGCTCAGGAGGTTTCTGACTTAATCCATGAATTGACTCCTCTGTTGGTTCATAATTTGATAGGATTTGGGGGAGGCGGTCAAGGGAAGGCCTGGCTGGAGGAAGTAGTGGGGTTGTGTCTTTGAAAGATTCATTTTATCCCTACCCCTTTCTCTGCTTCCAAGAGGCCACAAAGGAAGCTTAGCTCCATTCATAAGCTTCAAGCCATGGGGTTAAGCCTCGTCACCACCCAGACACCAGGGAGCAAATAAAACCCGGGAGCTAAGACAAACTGCTTCCCTCAGTTTGTTACAGTGAAACAGAAACTAACAAACACAGCGCAGTCTGTTGTGCCAACGAGAAATGGGGTCTCGCTGCAGCAGCCCCAGGAGCCGGGTCTTTTCTTTGTAGGGTCGAGATGAATACCTTTCCACCGGGCCTCTTTGGGGCTCTGACTTTCCCAAGCTTTTCTGGGAGGGTCAGTTGGTGTCCATTGCAAAATGCTTCAGGTCTGCTCATGAGGAACTTGCTAATCTTTTGTTGAAATAAAATAATAGTTTAGTTTAAGACTGCCAGCTGCCTCGAATGACTCTGGTTTAACTACAGCCTGGATTGAGGACATACTGGGTGATTCAAAGAGAAGCTCCCATGTTTTACAGGAAGCCATTACCTAGATTTGGGCATGCCATGTTTACATGGTGTTGCTCATTTTCACAGTAGCTGTTATTTCCAAATAACTTTTTAAATAAAATATAGATGCAGGATTTTAGTCAGCTCAGACTACCTCATATTATAATTTATGTAGCCCCAAGTCTGCTTTCCAACAGACGGCCTGACAATTAATCTGAAAATTAAATCTTAGAAAATCAAGTCGCTTTGCAGAGTTCAGACAATGGGATAAGGCCCCGGTGAGCTCAGTACATTCCACCACCTGCCCCTCCCCCTCCACACCTTCCAGCATCTACTTCACTGGGTGGTCCTCCACTCTCAGGGTGATAGTCCATTCCAAGAACGCCTCTTTAATTTCAAACTATTTTTTCCCCTGGAAAATGATGTAACTGATGTTCGACAACCTATACTTTTACTTTATGAATGACATTATTATCTAGTTATTTGAAATTTCGTGTTAACCTTAACACATATGAAAATAGCCACTTTTTATTGTTCAATAACCTTAAAAAGTAAACCTGGAGGGGAAAAAAAGAAAAATGGCGAGAGCATCTTCTACCTGAATGGAACACGGGGCTGGGGCTGCAGGCAGCTGGCAGTACCTGGGAAGCCTGCCTCGGGCTTCCTCCTGAGTAACCTACCACCAACCAGCCAAGGGAATGTTTGAAAGAAGAAAGCTTCTATGCCGTACACCTTAGCATCTCTAACTGAGAAGAGAGACCCTGTCTTACAATACCTATGGCTGAGACCAACACCATGGCCAAAAAGCAAGTTGGGGAGGAACGCTTTGTTTGGCTTATGCTTCATTATCATTCATTACTGAAGGCAGGCAGGACAGGAACTCAAGCAGGACAGGATTCTGGAGGCAGGAGCTGATGCAGAGGCCGTGGAGGGGTGGTGCTTTCTGGCTCACTCAATCTGCTTTCTCATAGCACCCAGGACCACCAGCCCAGGGATGGTACCCTTCCCCATTGATCACTAATTGAGAAAATGCCTTACGGCTGGATCTCATGGAGGCGTTTCCTCAGCTGAGGCTCCTTCTTCTCTGATGACTCTAGCTTGCGTCAAGTTGACACAAAACCAGCCACAGTGCCCTCAGTGTGTCCCGAAGGTGCAGGCCCTTTGTTTGTACTTCTGTTGCCATGGCTTGGGTAATTGTCCCCCAAATGTCCATGTGTTAAGAGGCTTAGCCTTAGCCGATGAGATGATGCAGTTAGGAGGAGTTAGGAGATGGTGGGAGGAAACAGGTCACTGGAAGTGTACCCTTGATGGGCCTATTGAGACCCCAGGGACTTTCTGCATCATTCTTTGCTTTTCAGATGCATGAGGTAAGCAGCCCCCTTGTCTTGCTCCTGTCCTGCCCTGACCCCCCAGGACCTTCAACACAGACACAAAACAGCACTCCAACAACCATGGGTGGAAACCTTCAAAATCCAAAACAAAAATAAGCGTTCCTCCTGTTATTCTCTCTCTCTTTTTTTTTTGCGGGGTCCCCGGCAGCTTGCTGCAGGGTCGGAGACCACATGGGCGGGTCCCCAATGGTTCCAGCCATGTGGTGGCGGCGGGCAGGAGGGAGAGAGGGATACGCCACGTAGAGTAAAGTTAAACATTTATTAGGGGAAATGGAGAAGGGGAGGGGGGAGAGAAGAGAGAGAGAGCAAGAGAGAGAGAAAAGAGAAAGAGATGGGGAGAGAGGAAAAAAGGGCAGCTGCCTCACCGACAGGGGGAACAGAGAGAGAGACAGTGGGGTCTGAGGCTGGAAGCTGGAAGGGAGTGGGCGTGGCTTGTCTCTTAAAGAGACAGGACAGAACAATCATTACATTCCCAGCTCTTTTTATAATAAAAAGCAGGGGGATTAGGCACCACAGGTTGAAGGAATTGGGGCGGAAGATTCTCAAGACTGCTTCCGGCTTATTTGTGAGCGTTGTTTTTGGGGCGGGACCTGAGGAGGCTGGGTGCTGGCCACATCCTGGCATAGCTGGTCTCTTTGCTCCTGTCTGGTGTTTGTGGTATGGAAATGTCTGGTGTCTCTTATACCTGTTTGAGGTATTGGCAGAACAGAGGACAAAGTTAAATTAAGGAAAAAAAAATTAGGACCAGGGGATTGAGGGGGATGATTCTGACCTGTTTTAAGGTGGATCCTTCAATTCGGCTCCCTGGAACTCACAAGAATTCTTTGGGTTTGTGAGAACAGAAGTTTTAGACATATACATTGTATAAACAGTAGCATATTTATGTCAGAATGACTGTGACAGATATTTTTGCACAATGAAAAGTATTTTTAAGAATATGGAAGGCATCATGAGAGAGAAATTTGATGTGAAACTTGTTTGGTAAGGTTGTTCTTTTAAACTGACAAAACCTCTCAGCTATCAGACTACATCAGAGATCTTTGAGAAGGATAAAATTTTACTTGAGTTACTGATTAAAAAATGACAGAGAACTTACTTGGTTGGCACCCAGAGCTACTACTCTTTAGGATCCTCCATGGTCGCTGAAGATTGTATTTGCCTTTTGCTGTTTAGCGCAGGGCCTGCCAGGCTCCAGAAGATCCTGTAGGCTAAGAAATCTGTAGGAAGACAGGCCTACCTCAACCTGAGCAGCTAGGCTGTCGATTCCTGCCATTCTGTCCACATCAGGAGATCTTCAGTTTAGATGACAGGCAGTTTTGCCCAATGTTTTAGCATTTGGCAGTTACAGTGAATTGTGGATGGACATTGTTTTGTGTCCATTTGTCTTCTGTCTTCTTTGGAGGAAGTAGAGTTCTGCTGCTAGAAGCCAACCTGTCTCTTTTTGTTATGAAAAGTTATTTTAATAAATGCCATATTTCTCAGATCTCTGAGCAGTTGAGGGCTGTTTATTAGGTATAACTATAGTTTAGAATCTGCCCGGAGAGCTGGGTCTGAGCTTGACCGCATTGGCTCTCAACTTAACAGGTAAGATTTAAGTTCGTAAAATGACAGAAAGAAGAAAAAACTGTTTGCAATAGAAGGTTAATGGCAGAACTGACAACAGTAGAGAACAGCTTAATATATTTTGTAAGAAACTTAAAAGTACATACCAGCTTAAAACATGAGACTTATGTCTTTTGTAGTCTGAAATGAGATGCAATGAACAGTTATAACATTAAGTATAGGTGCATTTAAGTTACATGTATGATCACACACACAGAGAGAGTGAACAGGAATTGGATGAAGTGGATGCTTTGGTGGGCTCTACCAAAGGCATGCCACTGCACAAAACATACATGCAACAGAGTCAGCAAGAGGAATTTGGAGACAAAAACATAATAAGAGAGACCTAGAGGTGTGATCCGCCCTGTGGCTGAGCCGCCCTGCCACAAGCCACAGAGGGGAGCAAAAGGTGAAAAAAACTGCACCATGTCATGGCTGGAATTGAAAAAGAAAAGGCTAGGGGACCGACATGGATGGGTGCTACCCACAGCAGAAATTGTGTAAACCTGTGAAACGGTGACACCACAAGGTCTATAACCGGGTCGTCTCCCCCTATAGGTGGGGTGTGAATCAGCGCGCGACCTTCGCAAAACTCATGGGGGGGCGTCCCCCCAGGCTATGGCCATGAGTGGGAAGGTAAGGCCTGCCTGAATCCAGTAGCGACTGGAAGCCAGAGAGGCCAGAGGCCACTCCGAGCAGCCTTTTACAAGGGGGAAAAAAAAAGAAAAGAAAAGAAAGAAATGGGGAAAAAAAGAGAGAAAGAAGGATCTGAGGGACCGGGTGGATTGGCCCTGGGTCATTCTAAACACAATTAAAGCTGAGGGAAGCAATCCACAGGTGAATGCCAGCGAAGGGAACAACCACTGCCTTGAAGACGGTGGTTGGGGGCAGTCCCCGCATCTCTAAGAACTCCAGAAGGTTGCCGGGAGCTCAACTGGTCAATTCCTCGGGTTTAAAGAAACGGTTAAGCTGACCGGAATGGGAACGCTCACCATTGGTTGGAGAGGTCGAGCTCAGGCATACGGAACATGTGGGTCGTTCTCGAGAAAATCCTGGTTGTGATTCCGGTTCCAGGATTCCGGTCCAGGAGTCCCGGCCCCAGGGTGGGGGCCTGGTGCTGGAGATTCTGGCCGAAAGAGAGGCCTGGGACGGAAAAATCTCCCTAGTCTTAGGGCACCAAGCTCGAAGGACTCCCTCATTGGATTTACCTGTTGCATCTTAAACCCTTCACCCCTCCAGCTCAAGACACCCCCTCATATACAGTAACTCAGACAGGGCCCTGTTCCCTTAAGTTCCAACAGACACCAGGACCAGCCACTCTTTCTCCAGTTCCAGAAAAATAAAGATCTCATCCTTACTCAACTCTCGTGTGCTCTCCCTTCTCTTCTGTCTCCGATATACTTTCAATGTCATGCTTAATTTCCAGTGAACCACTCAGCTGCTATTACAGGAATCACCATTGAACATAGAGCTGGAGGTACAAGGACTGTCAAAAGCCCAGGCAGTAAGAAACAATAATGAGTTTGTAGCCTCAAACTCCAAACTTACAAAACAAACTTTAATGTAACAGGTATCACTGACTGCAGCAGTGTCTCCTGGATGTTAAGGTAATGCCATAATACAAAAAACTTATTTCTTTTCAAGCATTTTTTATATAAGCTCCAGGAAGCCAATTTGACCTACCTAAATGGACCAGACTCGCCCAAAATAAGTATCATTTAATTCTTTTCTTGTCATTCTTGGTATCGGGAACTCCTAAACCCCCTTCCTCTCTATCTTCCATCTGGGGACTCTCCTCTATTAATCACTAAAATCTAAAATTCCCCCCCAACATAATTTTTGTCTTTCCAGCAACTTGAGAGGTCCAAGCTGCCAGCCGACCCACCTTCTCAGATCCCGGAGAATACAGCCATAATCGGCCACCCCAGGATGTGGCCAAACACCCCAACTCCTCGGCGCCCACAAAGTCAGCTTGAAGCAGTCATGAGAGACCTTGCGACGCCCCATTTCCACCCATTAAGATCTTCAAACCCCCCAAATTTTTATAATAAACCAAAGGGTGAAATGTAATCATCCAGCCACCCGTAAGGCTGCACTCCTGGGTCCCAAAGGCAGCCACATGTGGGCAGACCCTTGGGGGTGTGACCCACGTGCATGCATGCATGGCTAACTCCACTAAAGCGCATGTGCAAGGCGTGGATTGCCCGCCATCTGCGTCACCAGTGTCTGACATACTCACGCAACCCACCCCGGTGCACATGTGCAAGGCAGCCTTTAAAAGCCAGACTCGTCATTTCCCTCCCTCTCTTCTTCCTCTTCCCTTGCGTTTTCCTCGGGCCCGTGAGCATGTCTTTTCTAATAAACTCCTGCGTGGGTTCGTTTGCTACTCGTGTCTTCTTTCCACCCACGGCAAAAGTACAACACCTCCTTTAAGTCGATTTCCTTGGGTATGTTTTGCCCATGACACATTCATATAGGCATTATTCCATTTCCTAGTGTGTGCGAGATCTCTGAAAGAACGCAGGAATGCACTTTGTTTCCTTAACAGAATTCTCATGACTCGCTCGTATTTTATGCTGATTATCTAAATCAAGGCAAGTTTTCAGACTCCTTCTTAAATGACATTGATGGGCTGACACTCAAGGTTTCAGGACTGTCCCGGATTTCAGCTGAAAGGGGAGTTCACAGCTGGAGCTCTGAAACCCATTTCCTTTCAACTGTCACACACAGTGCATGTAGTTCTCTCTTATTTTCTAGCATATAGGATGCCATCTTTTTAAGATGGTGTTTTTCATAAACTGCTTATCAAGTTTTATGTGTTGGACAAAGTATTAGTGCTTTAATTATGACTCTGGAAGCTGTACATAATGAAAGCTCTGAGTGTTTGTCTTCTGGGATGCTCACATATGTCTCGGGCTCATTTGTCTTGGTAGTCTATCCTCACACACCATAAACGTTCCTCAGCGGGTACTAATGCCATCCTAATGGAGCCAGAGGAGCACAGCGTGCCATGTTCAGAGAGCAATATTAAAATAATGTTCACTGAACAGCCAGATACATAAAGTTTAATTAGTTGGAGCACAACTTTTAAAGCCCCAAGGCCATTTAATTATTTGCTAGCTATCAGTGTAATGTCTGCCTTCCTAGCCATAGCAGCCAGAGGTGGGGGTGGGGGTGGGGCCACAACAGGCTAGGTCAATAAAAGCCAGCTCTGCCTGTAAAGTTCCTGAACCCTTACAGTTCCCACCCTAAGTACCAGTTCAGATTCCTGTGTGTCCGTGCTCCCTCCTGCCTTATTCTCTGGAGTCCAGACCTCCCTGGGGAACATTTATTATCTGCTCCAGAGGCCAATTGGTGCTTTGATCAGCCAAGCAGTCATTTATTTATCTAATAATCCCCTGCCTCTCCCCTTAGTCAGCCACCCACTCAGTCACTGATCAGCACTGGCACTTTCACCAGACAGGCCTTCAACCGCCTACTGGAACCTTCACGCAGCGGATCCACAATGGGCCGACTCTCTGGTCCCTGAGCCCCTGAGGGCGGGGCCCTCTTAACCCCTCCAGTCCAGTTCTGTGCAGCTTTCCTGTCTACTCCAGGTCTGATGAGGACATTCATGGTGAAGTAGAGAAGAGATCAATCAATCTGTTCGAACCTGAAGACGGCTACTCTACAGGGCGGAGTTCCTTCCCTGACTCTCAGTTCCCCAGGGACAAGGATCAAGTAGGAAGCCATGAAGCTGCCATGGCCTCCAACTGGAAGATACTTCCTTCCTTGGTTTCACACTCTGAGCATCCCTTCTCCAAACACTCCGCCAGAGACCGAGTGTTTAATCTCAGCCTTGTGCTGCTGAGTAGAATAGTTTACTCTCCCCTTAAACCTGCCCACCCCCCTCCAAAAAACGCTCAGTCAAATTGTGCGTCTCTTAGAGCTGGTATCCCAAAGCATGCTGGGGGAAAGGGACTACAGACGTGGGAACTCCAGGCCTACCAGGCAACTTCATCCTGATTAGGAGAAAGCAGGCTCCCTGCTAGGTGCTTGAGCTGGCAAACCCCCATCTGACTCGGCATATGTGGCTTCCCGGACACAGCCCCAGCCTGGTGTCCTGTGCTGGATTTCAGCCCTGGATTTCTTCTGGTGATTTCTGCTGCGTGGAAATTGTACCCTTGGGTATGGTGGGTCTCTTGCTTTAGCTGGATATGTGACATCAGCAGACTCTGGGGTTCCAGAAGTGCCACGTTCTCTCAGCCTCAGCAGGGCCCACCTTACTTTCTACTGCTCTCTTAATCCTGTGCTTTTCCTGTTCTGTCCAGCAGATGGAAAATTCAGGATCTCAGGGGGTTCGCTCTAGCTGCGTGTGACCTTTTGGCCTAGATGTATGTAACTTATTTCCTCCCTTAGGCTGCAACATAGATACCGTGTGACATGAGTCAGGCTGGCTTGCTGACGTTTTTTCTCAGAGCTAGTCCAAATGGAGTCCTTGGGTTCTTGTCTTGGTCAGGGTTTCAATTGCTGTGAAAAGACACCATGACCTTGGCAGCTCATATAAATGAAAACATTTAATAAGGGGGCCTCGCTTACAGCTCAGAGGTTTGGTTCATTATCATTGTGTAGGCAGACATGGTCTGGAGAAGTAGCTGAGAGTCCTTCATCTTGCAGGCAAAAGGAAGTGGTCTCAGTATCACACTGAGCAAAGTTTGAGTATATATAAGACCTCAAAGCCTGCCTCCATTGTGACACACTTCCTCCAACAAGGCCACAACCTCCCGATAGTTCCAATCCTTTCTTTCAAACCATTACATTCCATCCTTGACCCCCAACGACTGAGCCATGTCATAAGGCAAAAAATGCCTTTAGTTCAACTTCAAAAGTCCCCCATAGTCTATCACAATCTCAACACTGTTTTAAAGTCCAAAGTTCAAAGTCTCTTCTGAGATTCATGCAATCTCTTAACTGCAATCCTCTATAAAATAAAATGCAAACAGCAGATCACATACTTCCAACATATATGGCACAGAATATACATTACAATTCCCAAACATAGGAAAGGGAGCACAGTGAAGAAACACTGGACCATAGCAGGACCAAAACCAGGTAGACAAACTCCAAACTCTGCATCTCCATGTCTGATGTCAAAATGCTCCAGATCTCCAACTCCATTGTTCATCTTTGTTGACTGCAACATATTTCTTCCTCTTAGTCTGGTTCCACTCCCTGTTAGCAGCTCTCCTTGGCAGGTATCCCATGGCTCTGGCATCTCTAACATCTTGGGGTCTCCAAGGCAATTCAGGCTTCAACTTCACAGCTTCCCACAGTGGCCTCTCTACTAGGTCTCCATTCAGGGACACCCCTGCCACATGCCTGACATCAGCAGTTTCCTTAGTCATGGAGGCAAATTCCAATATCTCTTTCTTCTATCCTTAGCTATAAAGCCAGAGCCATGGACCTGAAGCTACCAAGTTCTGCTGCTTACTGGGCCTGGAACACAGGCCCCCTCACTCAATTACATTTTCACCAACTTTCTGTTTTCGATTGCTTTCTTCACTGCCTAAGCTTGGCTGTCCTGAAACTGGATCTGTAGACCAGGCTGGCCTTAAAGTCAGAGATCAGCCAGCCTCTGCCTTCTGAATGCTGGGATAAAAGGCATGAACCACACTGAGCTATATGCTTTTTTTAAATTTCTTTTGGAAATTTACCAGGATAGAATCTTGTCCTGAAGTCACCACTCCCTTTACTCCATTTCTTAATCTTTTTATCTCCTTGAACACAGGACTTCCTGTGAGACCTTTTCCTTCAAATATTTTTCCTCGCTCAGTTACTCCTTTTCATTATATATCTTCATTAGCATTAACACTAGTAACCATAAAGCTAGTGAGCGCAAAATACTAGGCTGTTTTGAGATTTCCTCTACCAAGGGAATTAATTCAAAACTCTTCACTTTAGCCTCAGGCAGACTCTTTGGACAAGGGCAAAAGGCAGCCACATTCTTCACCAAGATGTCACAAGAATGACTTCTAGGCAACATACTAAAATTCTTCTCCTCTGGAACCTCTTGAGCCAGCCCTTCACAGTTCAAATCAATCTTAGCACCAATATCTTTCATGCTCTTACTGGTATGGTCCATTAAGAAATGCTGAAAGAATTCTACTGGTTTCCTAACCCAAACTTCCAAAGTCCAAATTCCTTAAAAAAAAAAAAAAAAAAAAGGCATGGTCAGGCCTATCACAGCAATGCCCCAGTCCCTGGTACCAACTTCTGTTTTAGTTACGGTTACTACTGCTGTGAAGAGACACCATGACCACAGCAACTCTTATAAAGGAAACCATTTAACTGGGTGGCTTACAGTTCAGAGGTTCAGTCTGTTTTCAGCATGGTGGGACATGGCGGCATTCAGGCAGATATGATACTGAAGAGGTAGCTGAGAGTTCTACATCTTGTGCAGGCAACAGGAAGTGGTCTGAGACACTGGGTGTGGCTTGAGTGTATATGAGACCTCAAAGCTCACCTCCACAATGACACACTTCCTCCAACAAGGCCATAACCCCTAATAGCATCCCTCCCTGTGGGGGGGCATTTTCTTACAAACTACTGTTCTATCTGTCTGTCTGTCTATCATCTATCTATCTATCTATCTATCTATCTATCTATCTATCTATCTATCTATCTATCCATCCATCCATCCATCCATCCATCCATCCATCTATCTATCTATCTATCTATCTATCTATCTATCTATCTATCTATCATCTGTCTATCATCTGTCTGTCTGTCTGTCTATCTCTGCTCCTGTCTCTCTCACCACACTTTCTCTATTCTCTATACCCTGCTGTTTTCCCATCTTTTGCAGATAGCCCTGGCTAGGTCCAGTCTGCTGGCTGTGTAGGTTTAGTCTACTTTCCCTCTGCTCTGGACCTTTCCAGATGCCTTTGGCTGTTTTCTCTCTCTCATATCTACAATAAAAACCTCCCTCCTAATCATACTATGGAGAAGTTATGTCATTAGTTTATATACCCTCCTTCTGTAGGAAAGACACCAGACATTCAACAAACTTAAACATTTCCTGTGTTTGTAGGTAGGGATGGTTGGTAAAGGATCCTGGGCCTTCTGACTATTCTGTAGACCACCTGGGATCCAAGGTCATATGTATAATTTTCAGCTAAACACCTGTCCTCATCATTCCCCACCTCTATTCCCATAGCCCTGAGCACGGTACTTAGTTCAAGACCTAACATAGGCACAAAGATCAATTTCTGCCTCTATAATTTCCATCCTGGGGAAAATTACTTTGTCTCTCAGTTTCCTCCTCTACAAACAGGGAGTGGATGTTCTAATGCCGAGGACTGCTGCAACCTTTAGGAGAACTGAAGTGACCGAGTTTCCTATGACCTTGTGGGTAGGCACTGAGCAGTGTCCCCTCCCCCCCATCAAACACTCTTTTCATTGTCTTGCCTTGAGCTATTATTAAATAGGAAATGGCTTTGATAAAAGCACCCCATAGTCTGTTTGACCTTGAGCAAGGTGTGAACAGAGATAAAGCTTAATGTGTTTAAATAGTCCAAGGCTGGTTGGGCCTTTTCACAGGAAATTTTGGCTCTCTAGTTGAAGCCCTGAGCTGCGTTGAGCCCTGATGGAAACCAGTAACAGAGAGACAAGCTAGCAAGAGATACCAGCTGGCCAAACCACCTCCAAGTCTCCCTCTTCCGCCATGACCTGATGACAAACATTCTGCCTGCCCCTTTCTTTTTCAGCTCCCCTTGCCCATTGATCCTTTGTAGTTGCCCTGAAAAAGTGTTTGAGACTTCACAGTGTGTATAAAAGGTTCTCAGATGGTATAGGCTATTTTCCATGGCTCACCAGAATGCTTGGGGCTGTCTAACTTATAAAGAAAAGACATTTCTTATGGTTCTGTGGCTTAGAAACTCAATGTCAAAGAACACCACGTGAGACATTAACCTGTTACTATAATAAAGAGCTAAGGCAATCAGTGTAATCAAGAGAAAACATATATTCTGCTCTCAGTTTGGGAGCTTCTGGCCCATTATCAGGTACAACTGTGGTACCTGATGACAGGTAGCTAATCGTGATTGTTACAAACAGGAAGGTAGACACACGTAGTTGATATAACAGAAGTTATGTTTTATTATGCCAAGGGTCATCACATACACTTCACACTCTTTAACATAAAGTTCCTAACTGCTGTCCGAAGCCTGTCTCCCCAGGGTTGCTCATGTGTGTGATGTATCTTAGCTGAAGATCAGGTCCAGTCTCCAACAGAAGTCTGATTCAAGGGACAGGATCATGGGGGAGACTCTCCAGTTGCAGGGAAGTTCAAGTGGCACCTCTCCAGATGAGCAGAGCAGAGAAGAACATTGCTTTAAGTATCTACTTATCTACTGTCCAGTGGGCGTCATGGGTTCTAGGACTGTGTCTGCTCATCTTGACTGAGTGATGTCACTGGGTTTTGGCCTTGGATGTAGTGGAGTTCCTGACTAAGCTATTTTTACATGTCTAAAGGGCTTTTATTTTTTAAGCTCATTACAATGATGGAAGACTATGATAGAGCAAAACCACCACATGGCCAGGAAGGGATAGAGAGAAGAGAAGACAATCAGATCGCCATTATTGCTTCAAGGGCAAACCCTTGCTAACACAAAGACCTCCTATTTACACAAGGCCGCACCTCTTAATGTTCCTATCACCTTCCAATGTCACCATTGGTGGGCCACAAGGCTTTGACATGTGGGTCTCTGAGGCTATTTAGGATACAAAGGAAAATATCTAGTGAGGGCTTTTTTGTGGGAAGGCATTGTAGGGAGTCTCAAGGGGACACAGGTCATCATATATCAAGTGCCCTCTCATGGAATACACAAAGCTGGCCTTGCTTTCGTACCAGAACCCATTCATCAGAAGTCTGTTAATCCATAAATGATTAATTGGTTCCTGAGGCAGAGGCCTCATGGCCTAATCAAATCTTAAGACCCTGCCTCCTAATATCTCTCAATGGGGATAAATTTCTCAACCGGAGTGTAAACATCAAACCAAATGCTAAGTGGCCTCTCATTGGCTGTAAGTAACCTTTCATCAGATGTAAGTACACTGAGATCAGCTGGTCCTATTAGGTCTGTGCTTCTGTTATCCCTGACAAAGCTCATTTATAACAGCATAGACTGAAAGAACAAGTGAACAAAGACACCCAACAAACAATTGCAAAACCAAGAATAGTAATTCTAACAATGTTTGTTCTTAAAGATCCTAGAGAATTTTGACCACATAGGGAGTCAAGTGAATTCTCCCCTGGAGAAGAAGCCAGTTTTGCATGTGCTAGCAAACTTACTTTCTATATCTGTATGTTCTTTCGGTCTTCATGGAATCAGCGGTTTTAATGATTATATGGATAATTAGTAAGTGAAATAATATATTGGATGTATGCTAGTATTTTGAAAGAATCATAATTTTATTTCTGTGAGTGTGTGTGAATGTGTATGTGTGTGTTAGTGTATATGTGTGTGAGTGAGAGTGTGTGTGTATGTGTGTGTGTTGTGTGGTACATACACATGAGTGTCTATGTAGCGGCCAGAGGAAGGCTTAGGTTGGTATTTTTTCTCTGGTGCTCTGTCTCGTTCCCTTGATATGGGTTTGTCTCATTGAACCCAAAGCTCGCCTTTCCTGGGACCCTGGATCCACTGATCTGCACTGTCCACACTGGGGTTACAGGCATGAATGGCCACACTTGGATCTCATGCAGGGATTGAGGATTAGATCTTGCTTGTGCAGCAAATGCTATTACTCCCTGTGTCATTTCTCCAGCCCGTCATGTTATCACTTGAAAGAAACCCCTCTGCGATTAGAGGCATCTACCCTGCAGACCTTGACTTTTTGTTATCCTGAGCTCCCGGAGTTCGTGTCTCCGTTCCTAGGAGGCTTTCTCCAGATCACCTCCCCAGATATGCTGTGCTTCTCTGTGTGCTGTGACCACTTAGGATGGCTCCGGTCATACTGCAGGACATTTGCCATCTGAGCCCGAGACATCTGGAGACCTGTCCTAATAGGTGTCCAAGCGTTAGGGTTGAAAATACATAGATACTCAGAGGCTAGGTGTACCTCAGTGGTAGGGCACCCGCTAAAGCTTCCGAACCAATAAATAAATAAATGATCGATGGAGCAAAATGCTGGGCCCCATGGACTGTATGTGCTATTGCTATTGTAAGCATCCATTCATGCATCTGCTCATCTGATTCCCATCTTACTCTGCTTTGGTGAGACAGGAGTAACTGCTGAGCTAGTACATCTATGTGTATTATATATAATATAAGCACGGGCAAAGAGCAACTGATTGGGAGCACAGCCTCCGAATCTTGGGGTGGGCTCATGGCAGTGGCCTCGGTCACTTCTTTTGGACGACAGCACCAGGTATTTTGGATCAACTACAAGGGGAATCCTGGTGTTGAGGATGCAGGGTCACAGAGAGTGTGTTGGTGGCTGGCGAGAGGGCAAATGGGAAGCAGCAGCTATAACAGGCCTTGAAGAGATAGACCTTGAGTGCTGGGAGCCTGGGCAGGGTGACGACCCAGCACTCAGAGGGAGGTATGGTTAAGAGAAAACAAAAACACCTAGCCCTGTGCATGTGTCTGTGTGTGTGTGTGTGTGTGTGTGTGTGTGTGTGTGTGTGTGCTCCTGCACACATGCATGCCTAGAGGGAAGTGCCTGATCCCTTAGATCTGTAATTATACTATTATGAGCCTCTAGCGTGGGATCTGGGAACCAAACTCAGGTCCTCTGAAGAGCAGCAGCAAGTGCTCTGAGCAACTGAGTCATCGCTCTGTCCCCCGCACTTTTACGTCTTTACAGTTTTTTATTACTGTTTTGGGTATAAGATTATCACTTTTCATTTTGCACCGTGCTCCACCAATTCTATAGGCTATAACCCAGGTTAGGTCCCTTCCTTGCCCGTCCCGTTTCGGGTTTGGTTTCTGTTGCTGTGATAAACACTGTGGCCAATAGCAACTTGGAGGGTGGATGAAAGGGTTTATCTAGTTTTCAGGTTATAGTCCGTCACAGAGAGACTCCACGGCAGGAACTCAAGGTAGAAGATGGAGGCAAAACCAATGGAGGGACAGTGGTTACGGGCTCAGTGTTCTGCCTTTCTTATGCACAGCCTAGGCACACTTGCCAGGGACAATATCAGCCATGGTGGGGCGGGCTCTCCTACATTCCTTAACAATTAATAAACTGTCCAGCAGACATACCCTGAGGCCAAGCTGATGGAAACAATTCCTCTGTTCATACTGTGTCTTCCCAGGAGTGCCTAGGTTTAAGTGAGGCTGACTAAAGCTGGGACAGGCTCTCAGACCCTTTTCTCAGTTGTTTTTTGCTGTTGCTGCAATTAAAAAAAAAAAATCTGACAAACGCAACTTAAAGGAGGAAGGGTTTAGCTCACAGTTGAGAGTAGCCCATCATGTAGGGGAGAACGCTTTCCTTTTTATTTGTTTTGTGTGTGTGTGTGTGTGTGTGTGTGTGTGTGTGTGTGTGTGTGTATGCCTGTGTATATGCACCACATGACTGCAGGTTCCCATAGAGACAATAGAGCATGAGATATCCTGGACCTGGAGTTAGAGGTGGCTGGGAGACACCTGATGTGGTTGCTGGAAACCAAACCCAGATCTTCTGTAGAATCAGTAAGCACACTTAAGCCCTGAGCCAGTTCTGAGAACCCAGCTATCTCTCCAGCCCTGCTGTTCTCCTCAGGCAGGTCAGGACCCTGACCCCTGGAATGCCGAGGTCCACATTTAGGGTGGATCATCTCACCTTGATTAACCTGATGGAGATAATCCCCAAAAGAAATGCCCAGAAGCTCTTCTGCTTGGTGATGCTGTATACTATCAAGCTGTCAATGTTTGGAGTACTGATGTGCTCTGTGTAACACACACACACACACACACACACACACAGACACACACACACTATTATATACTCTCAAGTTGACAAGTCTGTGTTGAATACCTGGAGCACTGCTGTGCCCCCCTCACCCACACACAATGTTCAGACATCCCTGAACTTAAACCTGGAGTAGATAACAGCTAGGCTGTCCTGGGGAATGCCAGTGTATGGGGAAGGACATGAAAGGAGAGGGACGCTATTGGGCTGCTTATGGTACAGGTAGTTTAGTATGGAGCTGGAGCCAGAACGTGTACTCTGGTTCTGCCCTGAGGGCAACTGCCATAATCTTTCTTTGGAGGCTAGAATGCAAGTTTCCCTTGCCCTGGTCCTACTCCCTGGTCCCCCAAAACATGAGCTTGTTCCACAAATTTATTGGGCATATGTAGACGCTGGAGCCAGGGAGTTAAGATTTGGAAAGAGAGATGGTAGAGACAGACTGGAGAGGTTCAGGCCCGCATACAGGGAGAGCTGCAGTGACAGATGCAAACAACCTGCTGGGGTTTAGCGGATTTACAGCCCAAGTTCATTTAAAGCAACAGGAAAACCATCTAGCAGAGAGGCATTTGCATTTCGTGTTTACAAAGAAAACACGGAGCTACCGCAAAGCAAGTGTTGCCAAATATTGCGGGGTGTATTCTGCCCTTCATCCACCCTATGAGTGAACTTGACTCCTGTTTTGAATGTGCTGAGGTACATTCACCCCAGAATTCTCATTCTAAACAGAAATGGCAAGGCTCCCAATAGCTTACTGGGACGCTTTGCCTAATGTTTGAGAGGAAACTTACTAAATTCGCCAACAATTCATAATAGAGATTTTAAAATTATGAGCATGGCTACTGCTGTGGTTTGAATATATGCCCCACCTTCAATTCATGTCCTAGCCTAAGGTCCAATTTGGTAATGTTAAGAGATGAACGTCCAGGAGGTGATCCAGCTTTGAGTGTGGGGTCCTCGCCAACAGGGCTGATGCTCTTCAGAAGTGGCTCAAGAGATGAACTCGTGGCTTCCACTCTTCTGGCTCCTTCCTCCGCACACGGACACAATCAGAAGAATGCAGTTTTTGGAGAGCGGTCCTTTCCGGATACTCATTACATGGTGACTTGATCTTGGATGCCTCTGCCTTTAGGAAAGAGGGCATTAAGTTATTATTTGTCCGTCACCGAGTCTCGAGTGTTTTGTGATAGTAGCATAAAGCAGGGTTTTTTAAGAAGAACTGGCTTGCTCGGAAACTAGTTAATGTCGCTGTTAATGATGACGCCAACAGGCACAGAGGGACGTCATCCGCACCCAGACAGGTGGATATCCACAAACCACAGCGACCGCCTCCCAGATTCTTTCTGCCTCCCACACACATGGATTCTAGTTTCTTTTCCTGGCTCCACAGCCCTGTGTGACCGCAGTACAGGAATGTCACACTTTTCAGTCTCTTGCTGACCAGCTCTTATGTGACTAAACTTTGCAACCCTCGTACTAACATCCTTAAGACCTGGCCTGACAACATCTACATGCTCAGCACAAAATGGACGATTCAATATACGCATATGGAGACGTGTCCATTAGTTGACCTGAAATGCTATGTATCCAATCAGAGGCACCAGCTCTGCGCTTGTATAACAGACCTGCAAGATGCAGGCATTTCGAAGTTTATCAATCAGAAGTCCCGCTTGACGCTGTGAAATATTAAAGGGTTAGATTCTGACTGTTGAAAAGTAAAAGAGAATGTGCCAACTAATGTCAAACTGAGGAGTGCCAAACAGTGCCATTTAAATAAAGATCTCTTCCTTGATACAAACATATGCGTAAAGAATGTGTGGTTGACAAGATACGGGGCAAAATACGCCACAGATAATCTTTGAAGGACGTAAGCCATTTCCACAGGATACAACGCAAATTCCTCAAATTTTTAGGGAAAGGATTGAAACAATGTACCCTCTACTCTGAGTGAGAGGATGCTAGTGCTTTCTCTTCCGGAGCTCACATTCCTCAGGAAACAGGAGCCCAAGGCGATTGGTTGCATTTTTAATCAAGTTGCTGCCTCCCACCTTGAACGTATGCTGTTCTGGAGTTTAGATTTATTTTTGTTACCATTTGCAGAGGAAGCCCACTTCCCTGAAGTTTAGATGGCCTTGAGTTGCTCCTTAGTTGCTCCAGAGTTATATTAGCATACTCCAATGCTTGTATGTATAACACACACATACCCTGCATTCAAGAACACACACACACACAAACACACACACACACACACACACACACACACAGAGAGAGAGAGAGAGAGAGAGAGAGAGAGCAACTTGAGCCTCGTTGGACATAGCCTGTTTGTTTAACAAGGGGGAATGCATGGTTACATTACCTCAATTTTCTGGCAGGAAAACACCTGAAAAAAAGTTAATGAAACGAAAAGCGCAAACAATTAGTTTCACAAGAAGGTGATGGCCTAGCACTTGGTAGGGAGTGGACTAACTTCAGTGTTGATGGGGCCAGACAGAGAACCATCCTGGGAGAGCCCCAGTTTCCTCAGTGTGCACTGGCTTGTCCTTCGCCATCTCTTCCTTTCTTGGCCCCCAGGAGCCGCGGGGATAGCCTATGGGGAGAAACTGGTCTTCCTGCTGCTTCAGATGGCCTTTCCGTTCCTCGTGGGAACCTGTGTGTGTGGAGGAGAGGCTCCACCGCAGCGCCCGCTGAGAATGAGCACAGTGTTGACTTTGAGAAAATGCCACCAAAGAGACTATCAGTAACTCATCACCCGGGCTCCTTTATAATGGGGACATAAAGAGAGATGCTTATGAGTTTAATGGCTCAAGGCTGGAACAAAAGACCTACACAATGAACAGCGAGCTGTGTCTTGATAACGTTTCCCACTAATAAAACTGTAAAAAAGTGTGTATGTAGTAAAGTGATTGTTTGCAAGGAAGACATTAGTCTATTACCTTGTTCTAGTTGGGTTCATCTGAGCTCTTCAATTTTAAAAACTCAGCCTTCTGTTAGATATTAAAGAATCACAGCAAACCTAGTATCTCACAACCCACCATGTGGTTATGTGCGAGAGCAAATAAAGCATAAAAATACAGCACAATCTCCTTGCAGTTCGAATGCCTTCTACATGTCATCCACAAAGACCCTTCTTTCCTCTTTGTTTCTCTGGCTCAAGAAAGCAATGTCTACACAAGTAGTTTCAGGAATATTTTTGCATTGACATCCCATTACCAATCTTTTCTGTGGGTTCGGGGCCAACACCACTTTTAAAGACTCACTTCTGCATCTCATATTAGTGCAGAAGCAGACGCCACGAGGCCGCCATTCCCAGGTGTGCCTGCTTAGCCAGCAATGGACTAATGGGCTGTTAATGCCTTTTCAGCTTGGAATGTTTTCAAATTCTCATTAGTAGTAAGACTGTTTATGCCCAGTGCAGGAAAGTTGAAGGAAGAGATGGGAGGAGATTAAATGGACTGAAAAGAGTAATTAAATGTATGATGGCTCTGAATCTTTTTTTTTTATTAAAATGCAATGTGAACGCTACATGGAGTGTGCAAGCCATGAAGCCCTTGATCTATTGTCAAGCAAGTGAAGAGTTTTGTGCACAAGCACACACAAGTGTGTAGAGCAGAGGTCTCTGTCTGGAAGCTTTCAGAGCTAGCTAGCTCTTTGGCACTTCCGTTCTCTCTACTATCCAAAAGGTCCGCAGTACGGTTACCTTATGGAGAGCCGCAGAACAACTACCTGACGTAATCACTGGGAAGAGAACGAGAAGACAACTTCGTGCCTAGCGCAGAGCTTGATGCATAGCAGCCTCCGAGGCTTTGGGGGAAAGGAAGAAACAGGCTGATCTGCATAGGAGGTGCTTGACTGCAGCGTGGGGGAGCCGGGGAACAGCTGGAGCTCAGAGGCTGATGCCGCGGGATGAAGATACACCACAAATCATCGGCAGCTGGCTCAGACACCAACCCTCAGGGCTGTCTGCGAACGAAACCTTGATTACAAAGCAAGTTTCTGGGTTTGCTGTTGCTTAGTTGGTCCATTTTATTTCTATGAGAGGGCAGGCTTCTCAGTTGGGGTTTGGGAATCCCTCAACGGGCCACATGTTAAAGGCTTCATGTGCTGGTGGAAGCTGAGAGGTGAGGCCTTAAGGGAGGCTTTAAGCCAATGGGCCCTCAAAGACAGCTATAGACCTTCACCCTCTCCTCTTCCAAGATGAGTGGTTCTGGCTCATGGTGTCCCTGTTGGGATATGCTGTTTCACCACAGGCTGAGGGCAAAGGGCCAATTAATGGTGGCCCAGAATTTCTAAAGCTAAGATCAAGACAAGCTAATTATCCTGCGTGGTGAGTCACCAGAAGCCAGCATGCGCTCTCCACTTGCAGGGTCTGGATGGTCACTCAGTTGTCTAACGCTCACTGTTCATAGAGGGTTAATTATAAGAGCTGCCATCTATTTCTCCGCAGTAATAGAAATATCTTTTCCTCACGTCTTACTGTTAAGTTGGGAGCATAGGCCCCAGCCCCTCGCGTCTATCCCAGCCCCTAGGCCTGGTCTGGACTCCAAATCCCAGCATGCCAGGGTATTTAAATGAGCTCCCAAAAGAGGAACACATGGTCTCCTTTTCTCCCTCCTGGTGGTTGCAGTTTGCCTGCTTCCCGGTTCCCCCGAGGGGTCCTAACACTGGTCAAGTTTCTTTAGGCAGTTACGGAGTTTGATAATGTTTTCCAGACTGAAATTATTTAATTATGTACTAATCACTTTTTCCCTTGCTGTGACCAGATACCCGATAGGAAGAATCTTACAGGATGAAGGATTTGTTTTGGTTCACGATTCGAGGGTACTGCTCATCACGACAGGGAAGGAATAGGGAAGCAGTAGGTCATGGCTGTGGCGGGGACAGTGTGGGGCTGCTTGCTTATATCCTTTGGGCCTCGAAGCAAAAGCGTGAGCAGTGTGGCAAGAAGGACCACACTGTGAGCCCTAAGACCCACCATTGTGATCGTCACCTTTTAAATTTATGGACCTACTCCCTCCGTCTAGGTCCCTCCCCCTAAGCATGCCAGAGCCTCCCCAAACTGCCACTGCTTGGTGTGCAAGTGTTGGAACACATGCTGCAAGGGACATTTCACACTAGAGCCATGACAGCTTGTGTGGTGTGCCGGATGATTGGTTCAAACTCAGTCTGCCTGTATTTCTACAGTTCATGTACTCTACTGCATCTTTAAGTCATTTTTGTCAATAATTAGCTACTTGACGATTTGTAATTAGACTATGGGGGAATAAACTAAATTTAGGTGGAAAATATCACAAGAGAAAACCTTAATTTTAAAATATATTTTAATTAAAATATAATTAAACCACTTTCCCTCCTTTTGCTTTCTTCCTTTCAACCCTTCCCACGTATATCCCCTCCCTCTGTGGATGCCTCCTTTTTCTTGGATCATCAATAGAAGATTTTGATGTTAACTTACAGTTCACTGAATCAGTATAATGTTGATCATCCCTCAGAATAAGGTTATTTTAGTAGCGGTAAGAGTAGCAGGACTCAGAAGCACAGGCTGTGGAGGCAGATGCATCCCGGTTCTCAGGCCACTGCAAACATCTGGACTTCCCACAGTACATGCCATCCTTGAACAGATCCTTTAATGTGCATGTCCCTCGGTGTCCTCATCTGTACACCGTTTTCCTTTCCTAAGACCAAGTGGGGCAACAGAAACCGCTGGGCGCTAAGAAAATGGCGTTGGTGCTGTTGCTGTTGTTGGAAGTTTCAGTCTCTACTGCTTGACACTTGGTTTCAAATTTAGCATTTTCAGGACAATGTTATATTTTACTGTTATGAAGATTAGATATTGATACCTAGCAAGGAAAATCATAAGAAATGGAAGATGGGGCTTGAGAGATGGCCCAGCGGTGAAGAACAAGTCCTGCTCCTGCAGATGACCCGAGTTTGATTCTAAGCACCCATGTCAGGAGCTCACAGTTGCCTATAACTTCAGTTCCAGAGGATACAATATCCTTTCCTGGCTTTCTTGGGTACTATACTCACACACACGCATACCATACACAAAACAGAGACTAAGGAAGTTTAAATAAATAAAAGATGACTAATATCAATGTTTAGTTTTCAGGAAGTGCCTTTGAAGTGTTTAACATTCTCTTCAGAATCAAGGGATCGGGCAGTGATGGGAAAGACAAGGTGAAAATGCAAACCAAGGCCCATGGCCAGCAAAGCCAAGGACACAATGTCCGTATCCTCGTCAATCTGGAGACTCTCAGATACAGGTGAGGAATGGGACTAGACGAAAGGACCACCCTCATAAACAGGACCAGGGCTCTGCAGAACCTGAGAAGGATGCACCAGGACGCTGTGAGTGACACGTTACGTGCTCAGGGTCTTAGTGCCAGGGAAACAACATGCCTCCCCACTCACAATTGAAAATGTAGGGATATTAAACATAGTTTTATCAGCATCCTGATCAAAATCAGCAGATGATGTTTATTAAACAGACTGTAGAACACGGGAAAGCCCTTTGCAAAACAGTGGCCCGTCTGGACGTGCAAGTTCTGTATCTGAGGATGCAGTTGGCTATAGATGGAAAATAACTGCACAAAATTACATCTGACCTTGCCGTTGTTCCCTAAGCAACACAGTGTGACAGCCACTTACACAGCCTCGCAGCAACCCAGATGTGATTAAAGTGCACAGGGAGGTACGCACAGCTGTGTGAAAACGCCATACCATTTTGTATGAGCAAGATAACATCCACAGATTCTGGCATTTGTGGACGCTCCTGGAGCAAGTTTCAAGATTACCAAGAAATGTCTGGCAATTATTTTGCTAAAACGCTACATGGCTGCTGTTAGTAGCGGTGGCTCCAGCTGCAGATGAAGCCATACAGATTTCCAATGTTTAAGCAACTTGAGGAGCACAAACCTCCATGGCAGAGAGAGTGTGGTCATGTGTTGCACAGTGACACTCACAGTCAGTGGAAGACCTGCACAGGTGTCAGTGGTCCTGTGACAGAGTGCCTGGTGGCACTTGATGATGATGGAGCTACTGCCCTGTGATGTTTGCACGAGACTTCACAAGCCTAGTTCATTGCTCTGAAAATGTCCTGGTAAGTGACACATGTTCCATTCCATCCAGCAGGGTGGGTTTGACACCAAACTCCATCTTCATCACACAGAAAACACAAAGAAAAATGCTTTCTGAAAAATGCTTACCCCCAACCTAGAGCAATTATGACTTGTAGTTCCACCCTGGTGTGTTGAGTCGGCTTGCACACAGTCCCAGCCCCAGGTTCAGTGGCACTGTATCATGGTCAGCATAGTAGGATCTTTACTCTGGAGACTCAGTTTCCCTCTGTTCATTGCTTTGGTTCACTTTGAGTAAGCTGTGCCCCTCATGCGATAAGATTCCCAAGGCCTTCAACCATCCCTTTGTCATCTTCAGCAAATCTTATTGTAAGCAAACTTGAATTAGACCCCAAACCCCTGTGACAGTTGTAGTTCTGGGATAGAAAACATTACCTTCTCGGGAAAGGTACTGTTGATGTTTTTGTTTGTCTAATTTAACACGGTCCTGCATGCTGTGCTGTTGTGAGGAATGGGTCAGTCCACTGTGAAATGGTCATCTTTAGTGACCTGTCTCTGCCATGGCACAGTGCTTGAGTTCTGACCTCTCAGGACATTGGTTCATCTCTTCAAATATGCTGCCCACAATAGCCAGGGCTCTGACCCTGGCTGAGAGGGTGACGCTTACAGTTTCATGAAATAATTATCTGTCTAATTAATTCTTGGCGAATAGAGGCCACACAGATACAGTCCTAGGCTGGTTAAGACATTGGAAGGCTTTCAAATAGAAAGAAAATCAAGAAATGCGTGGGAGCGGGACATT
Source organism: Ondatra zibethicus (assembly GCA_004026605.1). Taxonomy (NCBI): domain Eukaryota; kingdom Metazoa; phylum Chordata; class Mammalia; order Rodentia; family Cricetidae; genus Ondatra; species Ondatra zibethicus. The sequence continues at coordinate 37,895 of PVIU01002207.1, read as the reverse complement.
CAGGAAAATGAAGCAGGGTAGTGAATCTCAGAGTGACTCTTAAATGTTACTAGAATAAATAAGTTGGTCCACACTAGGGAGATATCAGGAAGAAAGGACTCCTTACCTAGGCCAGTGGAACATTGCTCTAACTGTTGTTCACAGGGCAGACAGGAGGAGACAGGAGAGGCTGGTTTGGACATGTTGAGATACTTTATGGATTCAGTAAGATGAAACTATGTCTGTCTGTTTTCTGTTACCTCAACAAAGTGTCTGAAGCTGAGAACTGTTTACAGAAAAGAGGTTTATCTAGTTCCAATCTGAGAGGGTCAAGGCTTTGTGCTGGCTTCTGCTTGGCTCTGGGGACAGGCACTACTTTGGCAAAAGGGTCCATGGCAGGGAAAGATCATGAGTCAAGAGAGGAAACCAGAAACTGGGGAGGGCTGTAGCCTAACAACTCTCTCCAGAGTTGTACGCCATAAGGGAATTAAGGACCTCCCAGTTCCCACCACGTAAATGTCCACCATCCCTGAGCATCAGTGCACTGGAGACTGAGCTCACAGAGCATGTATCCTGGGGAACAAACCACCCTGGGGTAAGGAGGGGCTAGAACACATCCCACGGCTTCAGGAACACAGTTGGGACTGTGTTCTGCATAAATCCAGGCAGATCTTTCTCATTCCATGATCTGGAACACTGGTGGCAGTATGGGTAAACTGTAGCACGCGCCCCTCCGTCTGGTATCTGGGGAACAAGGCCTCTCTGTGACTGGCACATCGCTTGGTAGGCAGTGCGCCCTTAACATACCTGCTTCTAGTGAGGGAGAAAGAAGAATCAAAGGTGGTCCAGACGGCAGGGAGACTGGGCAGCCCTTAGCTTGACAGCAGGCAGGCTGTATTTCTGCAAATGTAAACCATGCTGAAACAGCTGATGGGACTGGTTCCCCTTGGTACTTCCTGCTCTCGAGTCTACTGGAGCTGGACAACACAGTAATTCCAAGAGGTCTACTCTGCTGAGTGTTTGATAACAGCTGGCCCATTTATAATACAGGGACAACAAAGCATTACTTAAATGTCCCAAATAATATGGCTTCTAGCTCAGGAGAGAAGGAAATTTAGATGTTTTCAACATAGTCTCTGCCTGTAAAAATTGCCCTTGTATCCTGAGACGGTGTGACCTCTGCTAAGTCTGTGAGAGAGAGCCATCTTTTCGTGATCAGTCCTTTCTTACATGGGCATTCCATGTTGCCTTCTGAAGATGGGAATCTGTTTCTGTAAGGAGCTACTTTGCCCACCCAGCCCTCCAGCCAGCTTGTTTTTGTAGGTGCTGAGCCAACAGAAGCAGCTGGCTCTCGGCACATACTAAAAGGTTTTCCTGGGAAGGAAGGCAAGATCAAAGCCGTGGGAAATGGAGGAAGGTGAAATAGAATATATAATGCAAGCAAGGGTTGTATGAACCCCTCCAGGTCCCACGGCAGAGGCTTCTGATTGAACACCGGCTAGGCGGTTCTTCACATAGCATCAGCGCTCCCATCAACCACAATGGAGACTCTCTGGCTCGAAAGCTTAAACTGTTTCTGTCTCCCCTGAATGGCTCTAGCAAGTCAAGAACATTGGGCTTTTATTTTTGACTTATCGTCTTTCTGGAGCTTGAGGGAAAATGAACAGGTAGAACAGAAGATTTTCCAGTTTCTTCCCAAGGCATCTATCAGAACCTCTGCATACATTTTGATTTTACTTAGAGCCGTATCCTCAGTCATCCTTTCGAAGCAGAGTCCATCTCTTCAGCAGAGGGCTAAGAGAGCATACGGGGAAACTCCCAGCCTCCTTATTATCCTCCCCCTCTTCATCTACTCAAAAAGGATTGTTTGAAGATAGTCACCAGTTTCTGAGTTCTCCTTCGCAGGGCATAGCTCAAGACCGACCTCACCACATACGAAGCTGTGGCAATGGCTTCTAAGCTGGACTCTGTAATCACTCTTAGGTTCAATAGCCCAACAACTTAAATGACATTGCCCTCCAGTCTATGCCAGGCCCTATGTCTCCTTTCTTTCTCGGTAGATAGTCGTCCCTTGCAATTGATTTGATTTAGAGTCTTCCTTATTTTAGCTCCAGCCCCAATTCAAACCTCTAAGGTTGTGTGATGTTACTTTTCCTGGGGGTTCCAGCTGCAGATTTCCCTCCTGCTTCACACTGGAACTAGGTTCCAAGTATCTGATCTTAAGACACTGCATCGGCTTTAAAACTTTTAAAATAGAAAGCCAGTGTCATAGGATGTAAGATATTTCTGGTTGGGATAGAAATTTTTTGTCATAGATGAATAAATAAATAAACAAGTAAAAGTTGCTTGGATGTTTGCTTATGTTACTAAAGAAATGAAGAGCAAGTAAGGCTTTTTGTTTGTTTATTTATTTATTTGCCTCAAATAATGGAATTTCAGGCATGATGAGTGACTACAGAAGATAAGGGAAAACTGTACAAATGGTCACAAATCTGAGTCTCAGGGGAAAATAATTAATACTCCAATTAGCTTATTCTCTAGCCTGTTTTTCTAAGGAAATTGGGGAATGCGTGGGTCTAATGCCATTCCACCCTGGCTAGCTCCAGCCCATGCCCTAGAGCAGAGATTTGTCTCCAGCTCCTTCCCCAGTGAACACAGGAAGGCGAGATACACGGAGTTGCATGAACAGCTAGCAGACACGTACATATCAGAGACCAGGTTGTAGCTTCATCACCCAGTGATCCAGGGGAGTGTCAACTCTCCTCTCCACAGAGTCAGATGGAGATAGTATTACATAAGGACTTGGCTTTTCAAGTTCCTCTTTTCCATTCTCCAGAAGGTTCTCCTGTGTAATGACAACACGGGAGATTTTCTGAAAAGATGAAACTGGCAAATTTGAACTGTTTTGAAACTCAAAATAGACATTTGCTCTTTCCATACAAAACCTGCTGCAGTTTGCCGAAGAAACCTTCTGTCTTTTCAAAGAAATTCAGTTGCAAAAGAATTACCTTTCAAGAAGACTAAGCTTGGATGGGTTTCCAGGTCAAAGGTCCTCTTCGCTATGCCCCCCTTGCCACCTGCTCCCTATCTTATGCACCCATGTAGCTTGTTGAGGGTCCTCTTACTCCGCTAGGCTCCCCCGTCCCCTGTTCCCCATCACATATGGAGGCTCTGCTTACAGGGGTCTTGCAGTCCATTATACCCAGGCTGTGGAGGAAAGTTATCATCCGCACATCTGGTGGATCAGACATAGCCGGCCCACTAGCCTACCCAGCATCCTTTATCCCTTGAAACTTGATTTGTTTTTGGTGGGCCCATATATCACTGTTTACCTTGTCTCTAACACATGCTTATTTATTGTTAGAATTTTTTTTTGTTTCATGTATATGTGTTTGACAATGGATGGCTATGTGCATGAGTGCAGGTGCCCTCGGAGTCCAGAAGAGGGCGTAAGATCTACTGGAAATGGAGTGACAGATGGTTGTGAGAAGCCCAGCGGGTGTTGGGAACTGAACCAGATCCACTGCAAGAACAGTACACTCCCTTAGCTGCTGAGCTAGCTCTTTCCATCCTTCTTATGTATTTATTATACTGATATACTATGAAAGAATATTATTCTCTGGACATATTATGAACATTTCAAAGTACACACCAAAATGGGATTTCAAAAGAATTAACTTAGATTGATAGACGTTATTGTTAGGAATTTTTCCTAACCCGAGCTCTCTGCTGACGCAAAAATCCCAATCAGGCCAAATCACAAGCCAAATTAAAATGTCCAGGTTTAATGGGATTCCTGCCCTCTCGGGTGGCTCTGAGGGGGAACCAGGAGGCCGCCAACTCAACCACCAGGAGGAAGGAAAAGAGACCACATCATTCTCTTTTGGGAGCTATCTTAAATACCCTGTGGGAGTGGTCCTGACCCTTTCCTGGGGGGCTCAGGACCTGGCATGCTGGGATTTGGAGTCCAGACCAATACAACTCTCAGGCCTGGGGGCTGGGGACTATGCTCCCAACTTAACAGTCATAATACTTTCTTTGTCTTACTCTTCCTGGAATTCGGGTGGCTGGCTTTGCAGAATGTGTGGTAGACACAGACAGAAGCACCCTGAGGTGATGGAGGCACTGTGGGAGTCTGAAGATAAGACGGAGGTGCTCTCCTTGAGACTTGGTTTTGTGAGTTGTGTTTCCTGGTTCCCTCTGAGTCACTTTCAGTAACTGCAACTCCCACTGTGCTGGTGGAGTCATGCATCCAATGCCTAGCGTTTGCGCTAATAATACATCTATGAAGTTATGCATACCTCAGAACTGTCAACAAAACAGAAAGAAGTTGGGGGGATCTGACAGCGCCATTCCATCTGCCAGAAACTTGCAAGTCTCCAGATTTCTCTAAGGTAAGTTGAAAAATGAGACTTTTAGTTAGACTATGAAAGAGCCACTGCTGCAAACAGCGAAACACATAAGAAAGCAAGTCCCCTCGCCATAGTGAAGCACAGATCAACGTGCAAATGATAAGGAATTCAGTCACGTGTTTTGATGAAAAGATTGACAGGGCGAGTAATTTGCTGCCGTTAGTACCGTGAAAAGCTCACTGGGTTATTTGTTGTTTTAAACAAAATAGTGAAAATTATAGAGCTTTGCTGAGTAGTTTGTGGTTGTTTAGAAAAATGCTGTGTTGGGCCTCTGTTAAGTTTTCTGTTTTTTTTTTTGTTTTTTTTTTTCTGTAATGTCACCATTGCTCTTCAAGAGATGATTACAGAGAAATGCTCAGGCAGGGGCTCACTTCAAAGAGAAGTGAGGAGAAAGCCACTTGCCAGAGAGAAAAGATCAAAGGGAGAGCTGTTGCATTGTGCAGACGTGTGTGTGTGTGTGTGTGTGTGTGTGTGTGTGTGTGTGCCTCCTCACTCACCAGATGTCTGTGGAACTCTTCAAATGCATTAGATGGTTGCAGGGCAGGGCAGAGAGATGCCAGTTTCCCTGATCCTGCATAGACTTCGTGATGGTGAGGGGGATAGGAAACTAGTCACCTGGGGAGACTTCAGGAGCCTATGGCTATCAGAGTAACATGGAACATAGTATAGTATCTGGGTGCCTTCCACTCTTACTGCCTAGGCAGAATTCTAAAGAATAGAGTACAGCTACAGAGAATGAGCTAATTAATAAACACTCAGTGAGCAAGAATTTAAGTCATATATTCTGCTACAGATTTAATGGATATTATTTTGAATACAAGGGCAGTTCTGATTGCACCCCACCCCTGGAATTATCTGCTGAGTGTACGTGAGTAAGGTTATTTGCCTCGCTATGGGATAATAACGACGCTGAAGTTGTGAAGAACAAACGCAGTAATCCTTGGCAGGCACTTAGGACGATGTAGACACAGTAAATGTTAGCTGTCTATGTCTGTCATTCCTAGTGACCCGTGAGCTAGCTATCATCTTACTTCCACTTTAAAATGAATGGGAGGGTGCTGCAATGATGGCTCAGCAGTCAAGTGGGCTTCCTGCTCATGCGCAGCATCTGGGTTTAGTTCCCATCGCCCACACGGCAACTCATGGCCGTCTGTGACTTCAGTTCTAGGGTATCCAGTGTCCTCTTCTGACCTCCATGGGCTTCTGCATGCATGTGGGACACATAATCCCATGCAAGTGCATGTGTGTGCGCACACACAGACATTAAATTAAAGATGACTAGACTAAAGCCTAGAGAGTATTAGGACATTGCAACATTTGTGCAATGACACGGGCTGCAGGCTGTCAAGGGACTTACAGGCAGAGGCTGTGGGCCAGTCAAGACAGCACATGCAACAGCAATGAATGTACACAGAAGGAAGAAGGCTCCATAGAGAAGTTCTCCCCCAGATTTGTTCAGGAAGGGGAAACCAAGTGTCCACAGTAGATTGGAGATGCTTTTGGCCATGTGAATTTTGGTAGGTTGTATGAAGGGATAGCTCAGGGTTGCCTTACAGTGCAGGGGGCAAAGCGTGGAAAAGGAAATGAAACAAAACTGTGGCCAGTAGCATTCAAATGATGGAAACAGCAAGATGAATCAGGACTTCCTTTCACGTATTTATTAACTGGCATTTCCTACCAAGACTTAGGAGTCAGAAACATCAGGATTTGGCCAACAATGCTGAAGTTCGATGTTATCTTTGTGCCTCATGATTACTTTTTGCTACTGAAGATTACGGGCACATTTTTATCCCATTACATCCCACTTGAGATAAAGGAGATTTTCCATATGCCTGGGATGTCTGCTTCCTTCATTCAAGAGAAGCATTCAATCTGAAAGAGGCTTTGGAAACAAGCGAGCAGGCCCCTAAGGCCACCAGGAACAAGTGAAGACGATATGTAAGTTTTTTCCCGTACAGAGAAGATAGAGTAGCTCTTTCTTAAATGTGCACTGTCAGTGGCTCAACTTTTACTAGATGTCTGCCAGATCTTGAAGGTCTTATAAGAATCACATGCAACATGTATTTCTGAATGCTGTAAACCCAATCACTCGACACAACAGTTTGTTGGATGGAAGATGCGTGCACACCTACTGAACGATTCACAGATGGGCATGGGCCTCCTCTGTGTTCAGAAGGTATTCTTATGGGCTTAGGTTCTGAAACAAAAGAACGGTAAGATCTGAGTCCTTCTGATCTATCTGCCTCCAGCTTGGATGGAGATAAAGCTATAGAACAAAACAAGAACCATCTCCACAAGATAAAAGGCTTGTGAGAACACCCAGCATAACCCTGTGGTTTCCTGCCCACCTTGTCTCTTTGGATAAAGTGTTGGTACATGGGAGACACACACACACACTCCAAAGTGTGCAAGATGGTTAAATAACGTCTTCGGAAGGGACAGAGTGAGCTAGCGATAGGCAGTTTGTAGTGGCAATAAGGCTGGTGTTTTGGTGCTCCATGGTGTGGAGTGGCATATCCGTAGGGGTGGGAATTGAAGCCTTGGGCACATCACAAGAATACTTCTGACAACCGGGCATAGCCTCTGGACCATCTCACCTGAACAGCTTCCCTGGAAGAGGCAGTTTTGGCTTTGCTCCCTGGCTTCCCCATTCTCTCCCGCATCTTTTATTTCCTCATCAATTTTCTCTCGTGGAGGAAATATGGAAACTCAGCTGGCTGAACTTGAAGTGCCAGCTAAGGTTTTGATCATTACAGGGGTTGTCTGGCATCAGGCGCAGTGCTGTGGACGGTGGGGGAGAGTTGCTGGGAGATTTAATTTTAGGGAACAAGAAGATCCCAAGGGACAAAGAGGTAAGAGAGCTTAATGCAGGGAGGTCCATGCTTGCCCTCTGAAAGTTCAGTCACTGAGTCTGCCGAAAGAAAATAACAGACAGCGGACTGGCAGGGGAGAAAAGGGCTCCAAGTTGATTGGTGGGCACGAGGGTCAGACAAAAGGAAAACATGGAAAAGGTCAAGTGCTTGAGACTTAATCCTCACAGGGGAGAGATAATTGAGGGGATATGGGAAATTTAAAATGGGTATTGAATGATGTTTACAGGAGAGAATGGGCCCAAAGAACAGACGGGGGTTAGGGCAAGGTTCTTGTAGATTGCAGAGTGTTTAAAATTCTGTTAAACGAACTTATTCTAAGCTACCAGCTCATTGGCAGTGCCTCCCACATTCAGGGCAAAATCTCCCTGCTCCCTATGTTATTTCTAGAGTGTTCACATGTAACATATCATCTGCTCTAATCCCTAGAGTTTCTCTTCCCATTGTCTTACTGACTGTCTCGGGTGGGCGGGCCAGGGAACAAAGCCAGGCTTCAGCAGGACTCTGTCCTCAGACCTTCCAGCTCCTGCACCTTCTCACAGGGCTTATTCCTGGTTTGAGTTTGCCTTCCCTCCACTTCTATTGTTCCTCCGACATAGCTTCTCCTCTCCTCCTACATCCACCTTCTCTGCAGCCGATTTATCTCTCTGATTATGCACGTAAACAAGTGACTCACCAGCAAGCCATGATGAGAAGGGCAAATTGCTTAGGAAGAAAGGCAGCGGCCTGCAGGGAGCGAGGCACTCATTGGGATGCTGAAAACTAAATTGAGAATTTGGCTTTTGCACAAAACTGAAGACCTAAGTTTGCTGCAACCTGCACAATGGTGTCCTGCTCATTTTTGCAAACATATCTATTTACCATACACCTACAGTTCAAGACTGTCACCTAAGAAGTGGTGCCTTTTGGCTGGTATGTCCTGGGAGGCGTACTGGGAGGTGTAGTCTGACTCACAGGCAGGCATGAGGAAAGAGCCACAGACACCTACAGAGCTAACCTTTGGCCCATCGGAGAAACCTCCTGAATTTGCTGTGGGGCTGTCCTCATAGAGATCAAAAGGGGAAGTGGTTACCCCCTGATGTTCTCATCCACTCTGGTAACCCCTCACACAACCCAGGAGATCCCCACAGGCTTCTACAGAGAAGCCCCAAGGGTCATTGTCCTGGAAAGGTTATTTGAGCAGCAGTGGCAATGAGAAGGGCAGAGGCCCTAAAGGATGATGGGGGAGGGACAATGAATGACAAAGCAGGGGGTCAGTGGTTGGAGGCCGAGGGGCAGAAGAAGCAGAGAGCACGTAGACTGTCCCCCTGAAAGCAGAGGGCCCATTCCTGTATTGGATCTGAAATAAGTGTCTCACGAAAATTTTCACACCCAGAAAACCCCCAGTACCCTTAGGGGATTTTAGGAACTGTGAACTCTTGACTAAGATCTTAAGAATGTAAGGCATTGGGACTGCTTCTCTGACGTCCTGCCCTTTGTAGGGGACACGGGTTGAATTGAGATCAGTGTCACTCTCCATATCACAGGGGTCATTCCTGACTTAGTGCAACAAAGATGAGTTCAAGAAATTCAGGCTAAGTATGTATAGTATCTGGAATTCCCATTGTTATCCAGTACTGTCTAGAGGTTCTGGAAGCCTCCACACCAGGAAGTTGTGACATAAGGATGCAAGTCCCCAGATACATGGTGGTCCCTTTTTATGGGTAGCTTTCATTTCTGAAATTTGAGTTATCCATTCATTGTCAACCATGATCTAAAATCTAAGCTGAGTGCATTGGTACACACATATAATTCCAGGACCAAAGTACCTGAGACCAGCCTGCCATAATTCAAGGTGCCCTTGCCTCCCAGCTCAGAAAGCTAAGGAACCAGGATCTAACAACTGTCAGTATTCTGGAAGACAAAAGAGAACTTATGAATATTCACTTTCGGCCGTTCATATTCAGTAAGCCTCTGCCAAATAAATGCCAATTTTCCCTCAGGGCCTGGAAACCCTTTCAAATCTTGTTTTTGAATCAGATTCTCTCGCGGACTGCAGCACGTATGAATTCTGATTCTCACGTGCATGCGTTTTAATTTCTAAGAAGATACTGCATTTAGTGCACACGTCAAGGAACGGGGAAAGAAGCGGTGGCCCACCCAAATCCAGCCAAATAGCCAAGTTTTTAAAGGTTTTGCTTTTAATGAATTTAGCAAAAGTATTCTACCAAAGTAACTTCAATAGTCATTCATGAAGATCTTTGGAAGTTCCCAGGCCGCATGACTTTTAAAGAACATAGGGAAGCAGCCCAGGATTGAAATGAGCAATCTGTGTCCTGACTTATGTCCTTGAGTTCTAGGCAACATGACAACTCAGTCCCCTCTCCCAAATTTTTCTTTCTTTTGGGAGAGGGAGGAAAGACGAAACCATTAGGACCACGAAGGAATTGAACAAGATAATAGTAGATTCTGCGTCCCCCCTCATCCCCCGCCCCCCGCCCCCCGCCTTTCACCTCCCTTTACATGCTTCTCAAGAAAACAAGCCAACAACGCTGCTTGCTCTTCATCCAGGCCTCCAACCTGCCTCCCTGACCAGCTGTGATCCACATGCAAGAGATTACTGTTGAATTATAAACAAGCAGCCGGGACGGAATGATCTGGGATTTGTTTCCATACAACCAGCCTTCTGCTGGAACGAGACATCCAGGCGTGCACAGACTGAAGCTTGTGTTTGGCCCATGAGCATTCTGGAGATATAGCAGGATTTGGGGGAAGCTTGCCCTTTAAGGGTAAAGATTCTTTCTTTCATGTTTCCTTGCCCTCCCTGTCTTCCCTCTCTTCATTCCTTCATTCTCTCTCTCTCTCTCCCTTTCTCTCTCTCTCTCATTCTCTCTCTCTCTCTCATTCTCTCATGCTGTTTCCTCTTTCCCCCTTTTCTTTCTTTTGAAACAGGGTTTACTACATAGCCCCGGCTGACCTAGAATCAGGATCCTCCTGATTCTACCTCCTGAATGCTAGCTTTATAAATCTGTGCCACCAACCCTGACCCTTGAACATATTTCTTTTAAAGCTTTACCATCAGAAAGAATTTAAATTTTCTTTGCCAGAAATCAACTACGTATAATTTGTAACTATAAAAATGTTCTGGAAAAAAAAAAGTCACTTCGGTATTGCCAAAGGCTGGCGTGTACCACTAGTGATGGTATCCAGGCATCTTTCTGAGTTGTCTCAATTGCTTCTTCGTTTGATTGTTTCTGTACCGCAGAAAATAAGGTTGCAGCATTAGGGATCGATCACGAAGGTTCCAGTGTCCTGGACCTCAGCTCTCTGAAAATAGGAGTGATATTACCTCATCTTCTCAACTGCTATGGCGATCATTCAAGGAAATGTACAAGAAGAAGACAGCGCAAGAGTCGGAACATGGAAATGCCCCGCTGCCCAGTCCTCTGCTCACACAGGCTGGGTTCCCTCACACCTGGCGGTCCAGCATGGATCTACGTGCAATGCAGCTTGGAGCATTCCAAGCAGAGTTCTTTGATGCCTGATTATGTTGAAGTCAAGACCCACCGCTGTCAGGCGACATGAGAAGCCTACTGGGATACCCCTTCTCAGAATTTGAATTTGTGTGGTGATCCTTTGGGAATCTTAGAAGCTAGGCAGAATGTCCCTCAAAGCTAACAGGCCAAAGAGAGAGAGAGAGAGAGAGAGAGAGAGAGAGAGAGAGAGAGAGAGAGAAAAGAAAGAACCTGAGATCCTATATGTAGGTGAAGCAAGACAATGATGACTAACACTGGGTTTGCTAGCCCTGGGCAGAGAGCACAGTGTTTATTCAGAGTGGAATCTGGAGCAAAAGCAGGTGTAGACAGCACAGAACATCCCTGGGGAGAGTCTGGGGAAGTTCGACTCCTCATCTCCAGTTCATTGTGAGATGTATGGTCACACATAAACCCACAAGATCTTTCTGCCTCAACCTCCCCCTCTCTCACACACACACACACGCAAATGCACACGTGCGCGTGCACACAAACATACACACACACGCAGTGTGTTGTATCGGGGTGCATGTGTGTGAAAACAGATCTTTTGTCATAGCAAAGTCCTCTTCATTATTTCATTACCTGGCTTACAGATTCAATAAAAGACAGAACATTTCTAAATCTTGCAAATGATCAAAAGGATATTTGCCTAGAGTTTTGAACCATCTCATTCTATCATCTCCCCTCTGCACAGAACACGCACAGGCCCTGGCCTGTGTCACTTTGTGACTAAAATCGTGTCGCACAGACTGGTTGTTGCATGGGTGAGGTCAGACATTCGCGTTTGAGCATCAGAATTTATTTTCAGTACTCACAGCAAAACAACCCGAAGGTGAGTATCCTAAAAGAATTGCTTTTCTTGGTCAATTAAGTCTGAACTCTGCTCAGACCATTTTCCAGGTTCTCATGACGACGCTGGAAGCCATGCCAGACTCAGGTGCCTGTGAGCCACCCACATTTGCTATCACGGATAGAAAGCAATCTTTGAGGTTTCAAAACAGAAACGCAGGGAAAAGCCACTTTCACCTTCAGCCAGAAGACAAATACAGTATTGATACTGAGACTCATCTGATCCAAGAGTGAATAAAATACAATAGTGTTTCAGTGGCTCCATCAGTGGCTCCTCCAGCTTCCTCCTAAGAACAGTGGAACCTGAACCAACAGGCTTTGCAAAGAGGCTTTTCTGAAGACACCTGCATCTGGGTATCGGGGTTTGGTCATATCTTATTTGCGATCTCCATTGTTTCTGAAGGGTAAATACTGGAGGAAGAACTCATTGGAAGCTCGAGAACTGGGCTCATTCCCATAGTGCAGATTGCTCTTTCCCAAAGTTGATTGTTTGCCTGTGCCATGGAAACACCAAAATCTGATAAACCCAACTTGTAAATCTTTTTATGACTGTCAAGACTGTCTTGTGTCACCTACATGAAAGGACTCTACTCCTATTCTCTTTTATATTTTTCCTCTATTGTAATTATTTTGAATAGTTCATATTTTGGGAAGATTCTACCCAGTTTTTAAGACTTCAAAAGGATCTATGCACACAGTCCAGAATAAGCAGGAGGAAAGTTTCTCCAAAGGTTAGGCACCAAAGAACCTTTATTTTATTTTTTGAGATTATAATTTTACTACATTTCTCCTTTCCCTTTCTTCCTTCCAAGCCCTTCCATATCTCTCCTCGCTCTCTTTCAAATTCATGGTTTCTATTTTCATTAATATAAATACATTTATGCACATATATTTCCTAAATATAACCTGTTAATTCCATATAATGTTATTTGTATATATGTTTTCAGGACTGCCAGTTTGGCCATGGACAATTGATTGGCGTGCTCTTCCCTAAGGAGGGCCGCCTCTCTGCTCCCAGCTCTCCTCAGTTGCCTGTAGTTCTTTGTGTAGGGTCAAGGACTCGTGGGCTTTTTCCTGTGCTGTTTCTCATGTTTTGTTGGGCACCAAAAAACTTATTAGAGTGTTGCTTCTCCTTCCCTTCCTTTTCTTTTCTTTCTTTTCCTCTTCCTTTCTCTTCCTCCTCCTCTTCTTCTTTTCTTTCTTCATCTGCTTTCTTTTCTTTTTTTTCTTTTTTTTTTAAAACAAGGTAAGGTCTGACTTTGATGCCCAAACTGGTACTTCATTCCTGGGCTCAAGCAGTCCTCAGAAAGGGACTCCAGGAGGGGACCAATGCTTCTTGGAATATTCTACGGCAGCATTGCAAGTCTCTTTAAACCAAATCCATCCAGACACTCAGACAGACACTCAGACAGACAGGCTTGGCCTCTGTCTGTATGAACATGGATGGAGATCTTAAGTTCTTTTCTTATTCTAAGCACTCAGTTATTTGCGCGCGCGCGCACACACACCCACACACACACCCACACACCCACACACACACGGTACTCGACTTTTCCTTTGAGTTAAATGCTGTTCACAAGATAAATGTTCTTCATTTACCACCAAGTTTCAAATGCTTTAGCTTTTGCTTCTTGTTTGGCCTGCTAGGAAATTGGTGACCAGTGATGATCTCAGGTGATGATGGAGAACCTTCAGGCTCTCTAATCTCAAGATTCCCGAATCTTTTCATTGTGTCTGGGAAGACGATTCCCTAACAATGAATTTCTTTGTAGTGTCAGCTTTCTGAAAGAGATGTTATACTGTTAACGTAATCACTGTGGAGGGAACATCTGCCTCTCCTCTTCCTCCTCTGCAGAAACCTGCTAGATCCTCTGTCCCACTTTGAGACTCACTGAGGAGATTAGTTAGCTAGCAGGAACATGAAGCAATGCATTGATTGTTTAAAACACAGCACAGTTCTGTTCGTTGCACACAACAGCAAGAAACTATGCAAAGATTTAAAACAAATATTTCTTTATGGTTGTGCTATCTATGTTTATTATCTCTGGGGAGTCTTTGCAACGTAAAGATTTGTCCTTTATGTGGGGGACTTACTGTAGCCATGTTACAGTGGACCCTGAAACATTTGATTTGCTTTTGTTCACATGGGGGAATTGAATGTTAGACCTTGTGTGAGAATCTTGAGAACAGTGACTGGTTCAACTGGTTTGCCAGGCAAAACAAGAAGCAAAAGATAAAGCATCTGAAATTTGGGTGGTGGAAATGAAGAGCATTTATCTTTTGATCAATATTTAACTCAAAGGCAAAGTCAAGTACTTTCTCTCTCTCTCTCTCTCTCTCTCTCTCTCTCTCTCTCTCTCTCTGTGTGTGTGTGAATGATTGAGTAATTAGAGTAAGATAACTCAAGATCTCCATCCATGTTCATACAGACAGAGGCCAAGTTTGCCTGCTTGAGTGTCTGGAATGGATTTGATTTAATGAGACTTGCAATGCAGCTGTAGAAAACTGCAAAGTTCACTCAAATGTAATGAAACTTTTAGAGCCAAGGCAGACATTCTTGAAAACCATGAATTTCTCATGTAAAACAATATAACTAAGGCTTTAAATATTTCCATTAGTGTTTATTTTAATGCTTTATAATAAAGAATATTTTCCTCATTTAATAATACAGTATAAAATGTTTTTTCCTCTACATGATTAAATAGACATGATTTCACTATCAAACGCCACAAAACAAGTGCAGAGAGGCATTCTGTCACCAAGTGTTGAACTCAGAAACAACAAGAATCAGGCACCATCGGGAAAGTAAGGAGAGTGAAGCTGTTTAGTTAGACTCACTAAGTACTCAGCATGAAGCTGGCTGCATCTTTACATGGCAGTTTTGATTCTTTAATGTTCTTGACATAGCACCAACCCCTACTGTGACCTATCTACCTGCCATGCTATCCTGGTTCCCATGTACTTATTGCCCCCAACCTGGGATCCATTGCGATCTCCAGACAGCATCCTCTCTGCCTTACCTGCAAGAGATGTCTCAACAACCCCAGAGGACCCCAGCTGAACTCTCTCAACTTCCGAGTTTACTTCCCATTTCTTCCTAGTTCTCCCTATAGGTGGAAGCAGCCTCAGTTTATGACTATTTTTCTTTTCTTAGTAATCCAAGAGCATTTGCTTTTCCTCTGGCCTTGTTATGACTCCTCTTTGGCACATCTGAACTGTCAGCACCGCTGCTTGTATTTGTCACCTTTCTCATGGCTGTCTTCTGACAAATGCAACTTAAGTGAGGAAGGGCTTGTTTGGGCTCACGGTTTAGATGAACACAATCCTTTGCGTTGGGGAAGGTATGGTTGTGGGAGCTGCTTGGTCCACACTGCCAACCAGGAAGCGGAGAAAGAGAAGGGCCAATGCTTGGTGCATAGCGAGCTTTCTTCCCCATCCTCCCCGCCCCCCCTTTTTTAAATTAAGTCCAGGCTCCTAATTCATTGGATGGTTCCACCCACATTCTGGCTAGACCTTTCCTCTTCAATTAGATGACTCTGGAAATGCACTCAAAAACATACCCCAAGTGTGCATCCACCAATATTGCTATAGGTGTTCGTTAACCAAGTTGACCATGCAAATTAACCATCACATTCTCCACAATAAATGTAATTTATGTTAATTTATGATAATTAATTTAGGTTAATGCCACAATAAAGTAAAATAAGAGTTACTTGAGCGCAGCATTGTGACACCTCTTCACCTGATCTGGTCATCGAGACAAGCACCGAGAGGCTAAGAAGCAGGTAGCGTATGTAGGATGGCTAGACCCACAAAGGGATGACCACAACCTGTGCAGAACGGAGCTGGATGACGGGCTGTTCCAACACCATTCAGAATGGTGTGCAGACTAAACAAATGAAGTGCTGTCTCTAGAATTCTGTTTTATGTTTTCAAACTATCATTGAAGACAAGGAAGTGAGTCTACCAAATATGTTCATTATCACAGTTTCTCCCTCACACCTACTCTTTACAGGTTGCACAATGCCTAAATGTTTCCACGCCAACAAAGTTTACTGCCTTTTTTGACTCTCTTTATAAAACAGGAGATTAATATATTTTTCTTGGACACATAATAGTGTGATTCGCATTTTGCTGTTCACTTATATAACCAACGAAACAATCTACCATATCTGTATCTCAAAGGAAAACTGAAAATCGGCTACACTAAAATTTCCACCAGGGAATTTTATGATAAGCTAATGATTTTTCCATTGCTTTTGTTTTTACTTAGTAGTATAATAATGTGTCAGAAAAAGTAGTTCCATGAGCATAGTGCTGTGCATGAGAGATGGAGGTGACAGCCCAGTGACAGCAACAGCGAAAGAACCCACCAAGACCAGAGCTGGGGAAATAGCTAAGGATAAACAAGGGCTTTGGTTACATCCCAAGAACCCAGGTGAAAAGCTGGGTATAATGGCATGAACCTGTAATTTCAATGTCAGGGTGTACATACAGGTGGTTGCTAAGGCTTTCTAGCAGTCAGTCTACTTACCTGGACACCCAAGGTTGACCCCTGGCCTCTACATGCACATACACACATGTGCAGGCACATTAGAATACATGATGTGCACCCACATGATCATGCACGTGCACACACACATACACACACACACACACACACACACACACACACACACACACACACACACTTCACCAAGTCTGAAAAAGTTAGAAAGTAGATTAGATACACTGAAGTACACTTGTAATTGCAAACTATAGAGAGAAAGTGTGCAAAGTCCTGCTTCTACAGAGCTGGGAAGGGAGTTACATGGATGGTCAGGCGTGTTCAGTATCCCAGTGCCCTGGAACAAGTGCAGCTGGATCTTACCGTGCTCAGCAACAGTCAGGTCTTGGGGCAACGACACACTTACCCTGAGTCAGAAATGGCTCAGCAC
The DNA here is from genome assembly GCA_004026605.1 of Ondatra zibethicus. NCBI lineage: Eukaryota > Metazoa > Chordata > Mammalia > Rodentia > Cricetidae > Ondatra > Ondatra zibethicus. Next base: position 21,333 of record PVIU01002207.1, on the reverse strand, counting down.
ACTAAAATGGCATTCATGTTTCCCGCTGACTGATCAACAATATATTTGAGTGACTATCTCTTCTCCAAGAAGCCAAGTCAGGCAATCTTCTGGCCCTACACTGTTGATATAAGCAGGGTTCATGGAAGGTACACAGGTGGACTTGGGGTAAGGATGGAGCGGTGCATTTTAAGGGTCTAAGGTGTGGAGGGTCAGGAGAAGTAGGTTGGAACCCATCAAGGTATTACTGGGTTCTACAGGTTCAACATTCTTATTATCTGTCTTGATGGGGTAACGTAACTGAAGGTTTGTTCTGTTAAGGTTAAGTAAGTCTATTGATATAAATAATGAAGGATATTGCTGACTAGAGGATCCCATGAGAATTTGCCACATAGAATCCAGTGGACAATGTGATGTTTTGGAATCTGGTCAAGAGAGATTGACCAGTATCTTTCTATAACCATTCGAAGCCTGGTCTGTTGAGTACTGTAAGAAAGAAACCTGGCCAGCCATGGAAGGAGGCAGAGACTGAATTCTCAAACAACATAAGGAATCTTTTTTTTTAAGATTTATTTATTATGTATACAGTGTTCTGTCTGCATGTATGCCTGCAGGCCAGAAGAGGGCACCAGTTCTCATTACAGATGGCTGTGAGCCACCATGTGGTTGCTGGGAATTGAACTCAGGACCTCTGGAAGAGCAGCCAGTGCTCTTAACCTCTGAGCCATCTCTCCAGCACAGGAATCTTTCTAGAGAGATGAAAGGCAACCGTGGCCAAGCCCATCTAAGAAATGATTAGAAAAATTGACAGAAGACAGACAGAGCAGTGGACCTGGCAGCAGAAAACATTCTACCCATTAACAAAGAAAGTAGGAAAGCAAGAGCCTGTCATGGCTGGGCAGGAGTAGGGACATGGGCCCAATAGTTTTATGTCAACTTGACACTAAAGGCATCTGAGAAGAGGGAACCTCCCTTGAGGAAATGCCTCAGTAAGATACAGCTTTAGCAGTAGGGCATTTTCTTAGTTAGTAATTGATGTGAGAGGGTCCAGTATATTGGGGGGTGGTGCCATCCCTGGGCTGGTGGTCCTGGGTTCCGCGAGCTGAACAAGTCATGTTTAGCAAGCCAGCAAGCAGCAGCCTTTAATGGCCTCTGCATCAGCTCCCGCCTCCAGGTTTCTGCCTGTTTGAGTTCCCGTCCTGACTTCCTTTGGTGATAAGCAGTGGTATGGAATTGTAAGCCGCACAGACCCTTTCCTTCCCAAGCTGCTTCGGTCATGATGTTCCATCACAGCACTGGTAACCCTGAGAAAAACAGGGCAGAAGAAGATTTTGTCTTATTCTTTATTTTCCTGGAAGTCCCACGAGACAGGAGAGAATAAAGATAGGAAATGGATTTAGTGATGAGCAGCTCATGTGTTCAGTAGCTTCTGGGTGATGCCAGGGTGAGGGGTGGGGGTTTCTAGCCCCTAAGAGGAGTTAATGACATGTCTTGAACCCAGGCAGTATGTTGGTTTTCCTCTAGTAATAATAGACGCGACATTGAATTTTATTCCCTCCAAGGCAGATGACTTAGTTTTGACAGGAGGACAGAATGTCTTGAGAAGAGTTTGGTGATGGTTAAGGGTTTTGGTGTGGGACAGGCTAAGGTGAGCATAGTGTTAAGACACCTCGAAATTAGATACCTCCAAAATGAGGAGCTGTGTATCATGATTGACTTATTTGAAGCTGGCATTGGGGTCCCTGTTGAGGAGGATGCGGAGGTCTGTGTTTGTATACTGCTCCAAAGGGGCTTTGAAAGTGTCCAGTTGTTTCCTCATTCTAGATGACCTTGGAGGTCACAGATCATAACATTTGTTTTTGTTTTTTGAGACAGGGTTTCTGTGTAATAGCCCTAGCTGCCCTGGAACTAGCTCTTGTAGACCAGGCTGGCCTCGAACTCATAAAGATCCACCTGCCTCTGCCTCCTAGGTGCTTGGGTTAAAAGCATGCACCACCACTGCCTGGCTTGGCTGCCCTCTTATGCACTTTATTCTTTTCAGCATTGGCCTCAAAACTAAAGCTGGAAAATATTAGCACAACTTCTTTACTGTAGCCCACCAATATTTGGATTCGCCATATAACTTTGTTGAGTTTATAGATATTTTTGAATGATTCTTTTAAACCTACAGATAACAAAACATTCTGAGTTAAAGCACACAAGGTGTTGGACGTATATTTCACGAGTGACCTTTTTTATCGCATGATTTCTGAGAGATCTGTGTGGCTCGATTTCTCATGAAACATTCACTAAGCTTTGTGTATTGAGACAACGAGTCGGAAATAAACTGAGGGTCCTTGGACCAGACACTTCACAAGAACTGAACTAAAGGCAGAAAACTGGAGTCCTTTTCGGAAGTTCTGAAGCCGAGCTCAGGGCTGTCTTAAAGAGCAGGAGAACAGTATCCATTTCTTCGTGCCTCTTCCTGTCCATATCAGACCCCATCCACTCCCTAACCCAGTTGCCCTATCCTGCCGAACCTCTCAACGTTGACCAAGAGACAGGGCCATGCCCCCAGGCACCGTGCCTGAAACAGCTCAGGAGAGGGACCGTGATGTGCACCCTCAGCTCCCAACCTTTCAGCACCTAAGAAATGAGTAACTCATCCCGGAAAGTAAGAGTTGGGCAGGTGTTCCATGACCGTCATAAAGGTGGGCAGAGGGAGTTTGCACAGTAAGCCTAGGATGGACACTGAACTGCTCCCAAACCATCGCCATTTTCCCTGGGTCAAAAGACCAAAACAAGACTCAACAAAATACCCTTACTCTGAATTGCCTTTACTCGTGGTTCTAGAAGCAAGCAGCATTTTGTTCCATGAAAGGCAGTGCTTGTGATTAGCTTAGTGGGAGATGTTGGTTTTTATGGACAGATTGAAAACAAAACAAACCCCCAACTTACCCCCCCCCAAAAAAAAACCACAGCACACAATGACAAAAGTACAGATTTGTCACTTGAAAGGTACTTTTCTTCTGAGGTGGCAATAGATCAGATGAGGCAGGTGATAAGCAGGTAGATGGTAGGCAGATAACCGACACGTAGGCAGATGGTAGAGATAGGCGGCGAGCTTCTCTTCATGCACTGTGTAGCCAACACTGTTATCTGACATCTCAACCCACATTTCACTTGAGAACATTAGCAGTGGTTCCTAGAGTTTTTTTTTTTTTTTCACATCCACAACCACGAACTTGCATCCATTCCTGGTGTCGGCAGGTGTCTATATTACAGCCATAAAGGATAATTGTTTATTTGTTTCTCCAACCACAGCTGTCAAAATTTTATCCTTATCTGCCAATCAGGATAAAGTGCTTCTCCAATATGGTGCCTGCTAAAATAACTGAATACCTGGCTATCATATTGCCCTATAATTGGATTACTGCTTTAGTCAGTATATGTAGCACAACCTCTGGCCTCACAGCATGTGCCAACTGGTATGCTGGCTAGGCTTTGTCAACTTGACACAACCTAGAGTCACCTGGGATGAGGGAATCTCATTTGAGGAATTACCTCCATGAGACTGGCCTATGGGCAAGTCTGGGTGCATTTTTTTTTAAATTAATGATTAATGTGAGAGGACCCAGGCTCCTGGGGGCTGTGTCACTTCTAAGTAGGTGTGCCTGGCTTGTATAAGAGAGCAAACTGGGCAAGCCATAGAGGCAAGCCGGCAAGCAGGGCTCATCTGTGATGTCCCTGTCACGGCTTGCCTCCAGGCTCCTGCCTTACCTGCCCTCGGTGATAGGGTGGTAGGCTGTCTTTAGGAAGGGTAAGATGAAGTAAATCCCTGAGCTGGTCATGTCAGGAATTTATTGCAACAATGATGCAAACTTCTGCTTTCTTTCATTTCTCATTTGTTGTGATAGCATACCAATAGTTTAGGAATAAAAAGTCATTTAATGAAGTGTGTACTTTTTTACTTTTTGAACTTCTAAAAACAACGAAGCAGCTTTACTTTGAGATAAATAAAAATTTAAATGCAATGATATGAAAGAAAAGAAATCCTTGGTGTGTGTTTACTCATCCCCCATTGTTAATGTTTTATGACTATTTTATGGTATAGAACCATAACCAGGAAGTTGACATGTCGATAACCCATTGATATTCAGATTTCTACAGCCTTGATAGCGTGTGTGTGTGTGTGTGTGTGTGTGTGTGTGTGTGTGTGTATGCGCAAGCCTCATATTTGTTTCTGTACACAAATATCCTATTTTTTTCATCCATTAAATTTTCAGCCGGGTAGACATGGGACTCCATTTATGTTTCTGTTTGTGGTAATGGGAGATAGAGGTTTTAGCCACAGAAATCAGAACCCACCCAGCCCTGTGCTGTTTCCCTGTGATAGCAAGAAAATGTTCCATTTGAAAACTGCCCCGCAGAGCATTATTGGCAACTGCAGAAACCCAGCAGCAGCTCTGGTGGGCTTCTGTCTGCCATGGTTTTCCATCTGCAAACTCTGCACACTCGGGGGTAGGCGTCTCTCTCACCCCTTACTTTCCAGCTTGTTTTGACCAAATGAACTGAGAAAGATAAGACTTTAGCAACTCTACTCTCTAGAGAGTTGTAGGCGCTGGACTTACTTGCAGCAAGTTGTTTAACACAGATAGCAAATCTTCCCAATGAACAGCTTTTCAGAATTGTACGGTAAGCTACTTCTTTAGTGTCAAATGCAGACCATGCAATGATGGCAGGTCTGGGGGACGTGACTGAAGGAACCAGCTGCAACGATTTCCACATGGATCACGTCTTCACTCCACACTGCCCCCCTACACACTTGGGTTGCACCCACTTGTGACATCAGCACACCGACACATGTACACGTGGGACAGCTGTTTCCCCACCAAATCCTAGCCGCTGCCACAAATGGGGCAAAAGACTGTTGGTGACCATCGTGGAGGACAGTGGTGATTTCCTCAGGAAGAAAAGGCTTGATTAAATGCATTTCCCTCTGTTTTAACACAAATGACAGAGCGTTTAGAAAAGCAAGGTGTCTAAGCCTTGTAAGAGCCTTCTGCGGTTCTGCTCATGTCAGACTTGTTCCCAGCCGGAATGCACTATCTCTCAACACACTTTTCCAGCTGGGCTCTGCTCTCCCGTCTCCCCGCACTTCCTGAAGGAGATACGTGTGGGAGAGCAACCTTGAAAGGCATGCTAAGGAAAGAAGCGGCCTACAAGTCTTTTTTGCCTAAGCCTGGGTGTTTGAACCGCATCTTCATCTCTGAATGCTTTGCGAACTTAGGCAGCACTGTGTTTGAGATCAGTGGTTTCTCCTTATCCTTTGGGGGATATAAGCCCAAGATCCCCGAGACAGTGAGCACTGTTAAACTCTACATGTATGATGTCACTTTTGTAGGTGTACAAAAGTAAAGGTTAAGTTACAACGTAGAACCAGAAAGAGATTGAGAACTATAAAGTGGAGCCATTATTGTAACACACGGTGAGGAACATTATGTGAATCCGGCCTCTTCCTCTTTAAATATCCTGTACTGTAAATCTTAGCACTATTATGACATGATTTTCTTTCCTTATTGAGAAGCTTAACATTGTTACATTCAAAGGAAGCTAGAGTCCTTCAGTGGCACAGCTGAACTGCTACCGCCCCTACCCTTGAAGCCATTATAAGTAAAATAGAGGTTACTAGGGTGAATAAGATAAACCAGTCGCTAGCAGAGCCTAACACATAAAGCACGGATGCACTGGGAAACAGATGGGTTCCTATCCTGGACAGGACAGCACCTTGAAATGCTACAGAGAGGAATGTGCAATTTAAAGCTTGTGAATTATTTATTTCTAGAATTTTCCATTTAATATTATTGGCCCACAGTAACAAATCACAGAAAGGTTAACCACGAGTAAGGGAGAAATGCTGCTATTGGTTGAAAATAGACCTACAGGGCTATAATAGATTGCTAAATGATGGAGTCCTGTGAAGAAGGCCTGCCGCGCGTGTCTGCTCAGCGTGCCACATCCTGGTCTTTAGCTTCGTAAGCCTCTGTTGTTTCATCCCGGGACTTTCGCTTGAAAGCAAAATGAGAGAAATCCACAGACTTCCTGAACCCCAGGGATCTGTGAAGCGGGACTGGGAACTCTCCTCCTGCTGTTGCAAAAGGACTTTTTGTCTAGGCACAGCGTTCTGAAGCATCTTTGTTCGGACTCCAGTGTTCTGGATCCTGCCGAGAGGTTCACCGAACACAAGCGAATGAGGTCAGTGGACTTTTTCTCTTTGCACTGAGCAGTGAACATCCTGCCGGCAGCGAGGTTGTGAAGGCCACGTGTTGAAGTGGATCCCGGCTCAGCTTGCATATTGGTCACAGAGACACGGCATCAGTCAAAGGCGTCATATCCGAAGGGCATGGCCAAATAGATGAAACTTTAAAACCATCCAGGCCTCTTAACTCAGAAACAAGTAACAGAGACAGCAGTCTAACGGGGGAGGGAAGCCAACAAAAATCTTTCCTCTAGTTTTGCTGAAGCGGGCCTTTCCTGACCCACGGGATGCCAAGCTAATCGTGGCCCCATACGGTGTGGCGACAAGCCCAGGCTTTTTGGCCTGGCCCTCAAGGGCCAGCTGCCTGACATAGGGCTGTTTGCAATTAGCCTTGTTCACCCAGTTCCAAAGAGAAGCCTGGCTCATCCCAAGTCTGGCAGCATAATTCATCAGAAGCTTGGATTTGGATGGTGTCCCGCTAAGGCACTCAGGAACAAAGGCCTCCACCAGTGAAGGCTCCCTTGGGGAGAAAAGGGGGACACTGAGACCAGCTCATGTACTCTGGGAGCCTCCTCACTGGGTGGCTCAGCCTCAGCTCTGAATGGATGAGAGACAGGGTCCTCTGAGAAAGTGCCCTGAGCTATTTACATTCCCACATGCTGGGAAGCCCAAGTCTGACTCCAGGAACTAAAGGCCCCACAGACCAAGCCACTCATCTGAAAAGGATGCCTTTAGCTGATGGGAACCTTAGGGAGGGCCCTGAATCAAAGTCAGGTCCCATCATGCTAGGATAGAGTCAGGGGCAAGACACACACCCACTGCAAATCTTTCAAGCCAGCATTGGGTTCCTCTTTCCTCCAGCTTCCTGTATGTTCTCAAGCAACTGTACCATACCTGTGTCCCTGCCAGAAGCTAGTAATCTGCTTCTGAAGCTGTGACCAGAAAATGTTTGAGCATGTACATATGTGAACACACACATACACACACTCCACATAACACATACCACGCACTATACACACACAGTCCACACGACACATACCACACACTACACATGCATGCACATGTACACACACACACCACACACACATGCATGCATGCACAATGTCATTCAGAAAATCCTTTGCTAGCCCACAGTCCTCAAAACTAATAACAGCCTTTGTAATGAATTAAGGAGTAATTTCTTGCTTTCATGAACTATACTTTAAAATTCTTTCCCCAAACTATTTCTCAAATATATAAGCATCAAAATAAAAAAAAGTTTAACTTTTCTTTTTACTCAGCCCCTCCTCCAGCAGTATCCACACACAAATTTCAAATTCAGAATTAACACTATTGACAACTCAGGGATTTAACCACCGTGAATGACATTTATCCTATCCATTTTGAAATAGCAAATGACTCTAAACTAAACCATTTCCCCTTGCATACTGGAAGTTTTAATTGTAGAAAGAGAATACTTAATAACTATACATAAAATACATAAGATAAAGTTAAATCAAGGTGTATAATCATCAATAAAGCACTGGTTTGTCCATTTACACATGAGGGTTGAAAACCATGTTAAAAAATACTAGGTACCTGGGTCAAACACTGACATATGCCAATACTTGCCACACTAGTCCACAAATTCTAATTGAGCCTCTCAATTCTAACAACTAAAAATGCCCTCTTCAGTGTTCCAAAACAGTTCCTGGGGGCTACAGTTTCTGCAAGAAGTGCTGTGGTCTCCACAGAAGTTACTGCCAAGGCGTAAGGCTCTTTGGTCGGGTTCCTAGAGTGTTCTGTCTAGTGAATAGACAGCAGAATGAATTTCCTACATATAAGATGACAAAACCTTTAAAAATATCAAACAAAATTCCTCTTTACAGGCTAGGACATGGGGAAACAGGAAGCTAGATCCAGCACAACCCCCCACCTCCCAATGCTCCCCTCCACTCCCCCCCAGGGCCCTCCCCAGCTCTCCCATCCCCCTAGCCTGCTGCTTTGTGATGAGGATGTAGTTCTCAGTTCCTTCTCAAGCACCATGCCTGCCCGCCACCAAGCTTCCCACCATGATGATAATGGACTCATCCTCTATAGCTGCAAACAACCCCCCCCCCCGATTAAATGCTTTCTTGTGTAAGAGTTGTGGGGTCATGGTGTCTCTTCACGTAGGTAAATCTGATACAATGAAAGGAGCACCCTGGAATCCTGAAAATGACATCTTTTTTCAGTCAATAGAAAGAAAAATATGCCAGGGATTGTTCTGGCAGATAAAACAATTGAATAGTTCTTTTTTAGATCCACACTCTTTCTTCCTTAAAGTCTGCTGGCTTTTCCCTTAAGCCTCAGCAGTGTGGAGACCAAGCAGCAGGCGGCCCCTTTCCTTTCTGCTATGAGCAAACATATATCTCATCAGGATGAGCAAACCAGAGTGCCTAGAGGCACACCAGACAGTCTTAGAAGGCTGATACATTGTTTCAGGAAGGCATGAAATAAACCTGTAATATTTAGAAACTGCTAATGCAGCTGTGCAGGAATCAAGGGAAATCATCTGGCTAGGAATTTACCAACAATGAAAATAAAGGCTAAACATCAGCGATAACCTTTTCTAAAAAAATGCATGCACACCTGTATAAATGCCACAAGGGAGTAAGCAACTAAGTCACAGCACACACACTCACACACACACACACACACACACACTCACACACACGGATGAACACATACAACACTCATTTATCTTTATCTTTGGTATATAGGTATATAAGTGTTTTGCTTCCATGTGAAACAAGCAGAAAGATAAACATGAGCAAACATGAAAAACTATTGAAATTGTTAAATAGATAAGGAGAGGGAGGTGATGGCGGAGAGCTCAGTGGAAGCGGCTAAATTTCTCTATGCCTTGGAACTAAGGAGGCTTTTTTTTTTAAATTATAGAAATTAGCTTAACATCAGCATAAAAGTATGTACCCTAAAAGCTATTATTACACTTAGCTACAAATCTGGTCATTGGTGTAGCATCCAAGGAGCTACAAGCAGGGACTTGACTTCGGGCGGTTCTAGGATTCTCAACCAAAAGTACAGGAGGAATAGCTAATGATAGCAATCGAGGAATGCTTTTAAACAGTCTCGTTGTTAGTGGGAGTGATAGTTTTATCGTTATTCAGATGTTCTTGATGCAATGTGAAATAAGCATAGAATTCTCTCTAATGCCTTGTTTTGGGTATGGAGAAAAGAGGCAAGAGATTTGTCCGTTACTGAACTCCAAGGAGAAAGGGCAGCATGAATTTCTGGCAGTATTTCCCTTCACAAAACATTGCAGAGTTTCCAATTCTGCTTGTTGGAAAGTCTAGCAACAAAGGCCAGAATAGCAATGACGACCCACACAACCCAAGCTGTGTTCTCCTAGTGTTAAGTCTCACTAAAGGAATCAGCAGGACTTAAGGCATCTCCTCAAACCAGTTGTAAGAGTGAGGACCAGGTATTACTAAGATCCCCTCAAACAGAATTGATATTCATTAAATAAGCTCCCATGTGTTAACTACAAGACAATAGCACACTAATAAAAATAACAATACATTCGATTAAAGTATGTCAGTATGGTTAGTGTTTGGTCATGGTTAATGAATTAAGGGAATCAATTCAATGTGAGAAGCAGTAATTTAAGGGAGAATCATTGATGGACCCCACCTGAGGTCCAAATATCAGTTGTATCTCAAGGAATCAAACTGGTTCTAGCAGAAAGTTTCTCACCATAAATGCAGATGGAATGATAGATGGCCATCATGTCTGATGAAGAGAAGGTGTCGTTTACCACCAGACGGAAGAGAACAGGATGAGTCACTAGAAGTGAACGAATGGAAGCTTCTAGATCTAACTGCCATGTACAGCAAACAGAAGATGGAGGAGCAGAACCATGGAGCAACAACTGGGGTGTAATTAGCCCCACCCACACAGATCAGCCCGCAAGAGAAGAGGTAGTTATGAGGAGGAATGTGAGAGTAAGAAATAAGGAGAGACGTCAAAGAGTCACTAACTAGTTGCTGTGTGCAAATCTTGTGTCTTGATTCAATCAATAAAAGCACACCTGTACAGTTAGGGTGTGTGACAACTGCACATCTGTCAACTGTGGAGACTTTAATGGAGGGCACAGGCTTATTGATGTGGAGGCTACATTTGCAATGCACAGGCCTATTTCTTTAAAAAAGATATGAATGTGCATATAACACATAGATACTTATCTGCTATTCAGAGCTGATATGACATTTCAAGGTGCTTAAAAATAAATCAGAGAATGGGAAGGGGGTGAGGGGCCATGCAGAGGGAAGACTGTTGCGTAGGAGCTGATGACGGTCAAAGCCAGGGGATGAGCACATTGCTTCGCTGCCTCTACTTTTCCTCTTCCTCAGAATTTTCCATAATAAAAATAATGTCTATCAGAACAAACATGCTGTAAATAAAGCACCTCCAAGGACACATCACTGGCAGTCACCTAAAAGACAGAACAGCCATAGGAAAATACTAATGCTTTTCAGGAGAGTGATTTTCAAAGTGATAAACCATATGGTGAACAAAATTTATCCAGGAAAGACAATGGAACTTTTGTTTGTGTTAGCTGTGTGTCTCTTGGCTGAGCTTTGGACAAAAGTCTTTTAGAAAAACTCTCTCCAAGTAACTAGAGAGTTGAATATGCCAAAATTCATGACAAATTATGAAGCTGGAGTTTTACCAAGTTACACATGTCTCGCTGTGATACATAATCTCCACGGTGGCCAAATGCATGCTGGAAAATGAACCTCGTCATTCACATGGATAAAAAAATATGACAGCTTGGGTTATATTTTTGCAGTCAGACATTTTAAAACATTTGTTCATACAGTTTTCTTTGAAATTAGTGGGGAAAACACAAAAGAACTTACCTATGAAGCCCTGGAACAAATGGATTCTTAGAGTCAAGGAAAGTTACTGCATTTCTGAAGATTCAAGGAAGCCATTGATTCGCCCATCCTCCACCAGCCTGCAGATCTCCTGATAAATGGCCCATAAGATTTCATGGAGCTTGCAAAACAAAAACTTCAAAAACAGGCCTCCCTGGATCCTTTGAGATTCACCAAACTAACCCTTCCATAAGTGTTCTTCCATATGCCAACTAACTCACCAATTACAAAAAAGCATAATTTCCATTTGTACACATAGTTGATGTGGGATTCCCCTCTGTATACTGATTACCAGTGATTAATAAAGAAACTGCTTTGGACCTATAACAGAGCAGAACAGAGGTAGGCGGGCAAAACTAAACTGAATCCTGGGAGAAAGGAGGTGGAGTAGAGATAAGCCATGTAGCCCCGCTGGAGACAGATGCCGAAACTTTACCCCGTAAGTCACAGCCTCATGGCAATACATAGACTAATAGAGATGGGTTAATTTAAGATATGAGTTAGCCAGAAATACGCTTTAGCTATTGGCCAAAGAGTATTGCAAATAATATGGTTTATGTGTGATTATTACGGGACCAGGCAGGACAGAAACCTCCTACAACACATAGTTATTTGGAAGGCCATTAAGTCATCTCAGAATGAAGCAACTTGTAGGCCTTCGTGCTTGCAGGAGGTCAAACTATGGAACATGCACCAGAATGATATATAAATGGCTGATATACGATTTTGGCATGCAAGCTTGGTGGTTCCCCATCCCTTCTGTGGTTTAGGGCTCCAGATAGAGACAGACTGGGTGACAGCGGGAAGAAGACCTTGCTACTTTGCCTTCTTTGCTCACTACAGACTTTCCTATAGTCAGTTGGACCTTGACTGACTCCAACTGCCATCAGTAAGAGGTGACATAAAATGTCTATATTCTTTTCATGGCAAGGATGAAAGACAAAACAGTTACGAGTCCCCATTCCCTCAAACCCATCAGCGATCTTGGAGGAACAGGCACAAAATACTGTTGTCAAAATGCCTTTACAGAGGATGGACTGTGACAGGTACAGATGCTTCCACAAGGCAGTGGGTGGCCTTGCCTGTTGGACCCTGAGGATGAGCAACTTTTACAACGAGATCAAATGTGGGGAGGAAGAAAATCCAAGCACGCTGAACAGAGATCTCAAGATGTGAACCTTGGCTAAGGGAGTTGGCCCACGAACAGGACTGTCTTGCTGAGGATCTGGGCTTATCCCCATGCTCAGGGAGGTCACCGGGGACTTCACTAAGGGAACCTCATAGGCAGTCTGTAGTTCCATTCACTTGACTGACAACTGACTGGTTGACATTCTGCTCTCATCAGTTGCTCACCAACAGGACTGACTTCGTATTAAGAAACACTTTTGCACAGCATTGAGGTTATGTGATTAAAACAACACAGCTAAAGTTGCTTTTACCTAAATATGCTACCAATATTTAGATGGGTTTTTATTTTAACTCATATGTGCAAAACCACAGGGGAAATCCCACCTCCCAATTACACTTAGTCTCGCTCATTGTATGAACTCTGCCTTCAGTTCCTACAAACACTTCAGTTTCCTTTTTCTGAGTCATATATAATGAATGTGTTTTCTGAAAGAGTTCACGTAGCTCCCAGATGTGTCTAGCTCTGAAAATATCTGAACTGGCATGCCAGACTTTTTCTAATATAGAGCTAAAAGCTCCACCTTTATCAAACATCTTCAAAGAGAGTACTTACTATACAAGTTATAAGTTTCCTGGAGATTACAATGAAAGGAAAAAAACCAGGAGGCAGGCTGGTTTCTGTCTTGGAGGGTTGACAGTCGAGGAGAGGCTGCACCGTCCCAGGGAAGTGATAAGGAGCACGTCGCCAAGAACATATTAAGGAGAAACCTGAATGTGACATCCTCAGGACAATCACTCACAGACAAGACTCTTGTATGCCTTTGGTGATTTTCTTTCCTGGAACATGCCATTGTGCCTTAATGCTTTGAAGATAAAGTTCCCTGGGAAGGAAAATTTTAAACGTCATCTTCTCTTTCCCGTTCTGAGCTCTCGGAGCCTGCTCCAATAGACGCCCCTTTCTTCAAGACTGCTCGTGCTTGAGGACAGAAAATTGTTCATTTTTTCTCCAGCTTTTTGTGAAGCCGTTTTGCCAGGTGTGAATTCTGAAGGCAAGATCTTGATAGTGAAAGTCATTGCGTAATAGGAAAGCAGAGGCAATAGCTCTGTCCTCCCATGGCTCCCTCAGCTGGGCACTCACACTAACAAGCATGGTATAGGGCCTTGCAGAACTGCGTCATATATGGACACTTGAGACCCATGGTGCCATATCTGCAGCTCCTAGGAATCTTCCAAAGCTCTGAACATCAAGAACATCTTACTCACTGGGAGGTGAAACTTGATCAGATTTTTTTGTTTGTTTTTGCATGTTTTGCTTATTCTATTTTACTACGAACTGCCTGGGCTTGGAAAAAAGAAACGTGTTTGAGAATAGATTGCCACACACCTGTCAAATAAATAATTCATGCATCACCATTAAAAAGTCTGAAAAATCCTAAACATTTGGGAAGATTCTATACAGTTCATTTATTAAGTCCCTTCCACTTACAAGATGCTGTCAGTGACCCACTCCCTGGTCACCGTGTCCTGTGAAGGAGGACGTACTCTTGCTGCTATGACAGTGAAGGTAGGAAAATTAAGTCTATCTAGTACAGAAATTTCCCTGAGATCCTGTAATTCACTAGAAATAGAACCAAGTGTCACAATCAGGCTGTGGGTTCCAGAATCCAGTTGGCTCCTTCTGAAGCTTGCCTGCTGTTTTATGCTCATTTCTTCAGCATTCCCAAAGACCCACGGCCTGGACGGTGAACAATGGCTTCTATGATCCGTCAAGGCCAAAGACAAGATGGGTATAGAGCACCCATGAAGAATCTAGTCCTTCATTACCTTTTGGTTTTGTTTTGACTAAGTGAGCATCGTGCCACATCTGCAATTTTGTGCCAATTCACTGCCATCTAGTGGTTATGTTAATGTCTGTTTTGCATAAACTATTAGAAGGACGTTTCTAGTAGGATGGAAGTTTGGTCTTTAGGTGGAAGGAAAGAAAATTCCATAAGAGGAACACTCACCTAAGTAAGCATGCATACAATATGATACACTTGGATTTAGGTGAAAGTCCAGTGAGATGGATACGTTTGGCTTAGGCCTTGCACGTCCTCTGGCCGTAAAACTGCTGAAAAGTTCAAGCTATAACATCCTGTGAACTGTGAAGGAAAACGAAAACTTCCTCTGAAAAGGCTCCACAGCCTTTCTTCAGCACTGGACAGGGATGGTCTTTGTTCTAATTATATTTACAATGCAAATTGCTTAGTGTAATATTCATTCTCTTTATGAAATAAAAAAATCACATCCTTATTTACATAATCTTTCTCCAGGGCAGAGAGACAGTCCCATTCATCTTTCGTATCCTTGACAATAACAATGTAATTTATAAATTTGAAATTGGGAAAAACAAATCATAATATTTCTATTTAAAAGATAGGATATTAGACATTGTACTTTATATATTTCAGCTGAATATTCCTTGGATTTCTAGAAAACCTGAAGTAGGTAAAAACACAGAATCATCAGGCACAATTTGCTTGGAATCTGGAGAAGGCAAATTGACACGTCATATATAGTGATGGTTAAAATATACACTTAGATTTAGGGCAGTCAAGGCAATGAGTTGGGAGATTGATCCTACCAAATTAAAATCCTGCAGATGCAAATTGGTCTCATTTGTCAAGGCCTCTTTGGAACTCAGCAATCCTTCTCACATCTTTAGAGCAGATAACACTGTCTGCTCCGCTTTCTCCCTTTGGCATGGTGCGTTTGGGCCACTTCATTCTGAATCCTGGTGGTGTCTTGCCTTTAGTTCAAGTAAACAATGTGGGGCCTTGTTCCATGATTTCCTTTCATGCGAACACCAGTCATGCTTCTTGATTTCTGGGTCTAGGTGTGTGATGGCTTAGTGGTAGCTAGTCAGAAAAGGAACAGATTTGTTGCCTAGAAAACCTTGATGATTTACATGGGGAAGGAAGAAGGGGCATCAACACTACTGCCCAAAGCCTTGGGTGCCACTCTGGACGGAGAGAGGGGAAGAAGCGGCAATTCATGACAACCTCCTAAGATGAGATACCTCCAATCACGCAATGAGATGTTCTGTGCCTAATGAAGACCCACTATATGCTTGACTTGCTTCTGAAACCAATCCTAACTCCCCTCCCAGAAGCCATACACTCCCACTAAGTTCACCCATTTTGGAAAATTAAAACAATAAAACAGCCATAATGATTTTCACATTTCCTGAGAGATTTCTCATCATCTGCTTCTTTAAAAACAATAAACTTGACAAGTGCTTAACCTAGAGCACTTACCTAGGGGGTGAGGTTCTGAGTTCCATCCTCAGCGCTGGAAAAATAAAGTATTTTTATAGCAAAACATTGCATGGCACACACTGGAGGTTGTGCAGTGAATGATAGACACATCTGGGATTGCTTTGGGAGCTGCCTAGCTGTCTGGAGAAGGCTACTTACAGAACAAGGGAATGAATGTTCACATCTTTTGGAAAACTTCCTGTACCATCAGTCTCTTGATATGGATTTATTTTGGGAATAAAGCAGTAATCAACTTACCACTGAGTTCTTCGAAAACAGCAAAAGTACTAAAGATCTGGGTCATGAATCTACAAGGGATTCAGTGTAAGTTTTCAATTGCTTTTTATTAAAAATAGCATAGAAATGCCAGCACTTACCAACTGTACAAGAAAAAAATCATAAAACAAAATTCCCAATACCTGCTATGTCCAGGGAAAGGAATAAAAGAGAGAAAATTCAATTACTAAAACCCTAATGTAATATTTGGGCTTCTGTGGAGTTCTAGGTACCATAATTATGTGGAAACTGTTTAAACTGGTGAAGTCAGCAATGTGCACAGCAGTCCTAAGAGCTCAGTGGTTTATTGGAAACCCAGAAAAGTCCAAGAACAGTGGGATAATTGTGTGGAGAAACACGATGGCAGGGTTAAATTGTGAAATATTCTGGACTTCAGTGATGGCCAGAAAAATAACAGAAACTAAACCTTAGGATTCTACTTAGCTTTCCTTTTTTTCTTTTTTTCTCATTCATCCTCATCCACCTTTGAGGCAGACACTACCGTGCAGAGTTTCTCACACACAGAGGAGACCCCACATCTCTCCCTAACCCACATAGACACACAGCCTCTTGGCATCATACCAGACTGACATCACCGGAAGAGAAGTCTGCCTACTGCTTTTAGATAAGACCGCAGGTCAGTGTGAGGCTGTGATCATTTATTTAATAGCCCCCAGGTGTGGATCACCAAATCTGTGGTTGCTGCATTTGTTTGTTAATACCTTTAATGGTTAGGTACTGTCAGTACTAGGGATGGCTCCCAGGCCTGGCTTATACTTGGCAATCTTCTCCAACTGAGCTGCAAGCCACCAATTTATTCATTTAGAGACAAGGACTCACAAATATGTTCTGGTGGGTTCAAACCTTCAATCCTTCTGCCTCTGCCTCTCAATTACTAGGACTTCACGTGTGCTCCACTATACCCAGGAGCAACCTCTCCTCGCTACCATTTTACTCATTATAGCCAGTGACCACTTTGTTCTTTCAGTTGTACAGGCACAGAGATTTTGCACCATTCTTGATATCTTCCCATTTCTCAAAACCCACCTCGGATATGCCAGCCAATGTCATCTCTGCTGGTAAAATCTTCCTGGAATCCATCCACTTCCTACCAGCTCTACAGATGCCCATAAAGATCCATCATAGGAGGCTCCAACTGCTCTCCTAGCCTCCTCATATGCTGTGCTGTATGACGTTTTCTGTACATCAGTTATACTGATCCAATAGCAACATTAAGACAGATAATGTCATGTCAGACGTCCCAAGCCCTCCAAGGATTTCCCTTCCTACTCAAGAAAGCTAGACTGCTCAGGACTGAGGCCAGCACTGTGGACCCTGCCTTGTTGGGCTCTTACCTCATTCCTTCCTTTCACTCTGTCCTCTCCGGACACCCTGCAGAGGAGCAGGCTCACCCCTCCTCCACCCTCACACTCATCCTGTGTGAGGTCCTCCTGCACTATTGCCTACTTTCTTTTTTTCCCCCATATTCTTTTATTTTTTCCACTCAAACAAAAACAAAAAAACCAAGAATTTACTTTTCCTCCCCTTCTCCCAGTCCCCTCCCACTCCCCCCTCCCTCCTGCTGCTTCCTTAAAAGAGGGCATGGTGCCCAGCCCTGTGGGAAGTCCAAGGCCCTCCCCCCTATTGCCTACTTTCTTGAGCCTACTTTTCATGAATGTATGGTATGTACTCATGGCAGTATGGTATGGGACAATTGTCTATATTCTGTCAATTATATTTTAAATAAATGCTGATTGGTCAGTAGCCAGGCAGAAAGTATAGGCGGGACAACCAGACAGGAAGTAGAAGTGGGTCAAGGAGAACAGGAGAATTTGGGCAAGGAGGAAACCCATTCCTCTGCAGTCCTGACCCTACCACAGAAGCAGCAAGATGTGACTCCCCTGCTGAATAAGGTACTGAGCCACATGGATAACACAGATAAGAATAATGGGCTAATAATGGGCTATATAAGTTATAAGAGTTAATAAGAAGCCTGAGCTAGTGGGCCAATCAGTTTATAACTAATATAGACCTCTGTGTGATTTCTTTGGGACTTAACGATTGCCGGAACTGGGCAGGACAGAAACCCCCGACAACAGCAGTATTTGTACATCCAAACACATTTTAGTATAGGAAACGCATGGTAAAAATATGCTGGAAGCACATCTCCATTGTGTGCTTAGCATAAATGAGTTACATTCATGTAATACCTGCTCTGGGGAGCCAGGGAGGGAGATGAATGGGTGCGGACACCACTACAGACTTTCAGTTCTACTTAGCAGATGCTCAATCCACAATATTGTCTACTCGTTAATAGCATGCAGTTATAACACCTTTCTGTATGGGGGGTGGTGAGGATCGAGACAAGGTTTTCCTAGGAAGCCCAGGCTGACCCCAGGCATACCTCCTTGGTGCTGAGAACACCATCTGAACAAAAGGGATAATGGGCAAAGGGCAAAGGCACTGACCACATAAGCTCAGTGACTTGGATCCCAGGCTTGGTACCCACTAAAAGGTTGAAGGAGAGAACTGTCTGCATAAAGTTGTCCTCTGACCACCACAGGTACACTGTGACATGTGTGCCCAAGCACACAGCACCCTTGTGTGCATGCATACACACAGTGCAGCAACGATCAGGCAGTTCTGCAGCCTCCGAGCAGTGGTCTACACCATGTAGCCCGGGTGTCCCCTCCACTATCCTATTAACGTGTGGGTTAGTACAGTATGATGTTCATTCAATAGTCACCAAGTGATGCATTTTTCCGAGTCTATTTTTAAGTGACTCCTCACTGCTTATGGCTTTGTGCTAAACACACACAGGGAGGGGGGATTTTTTAAAAATATATTTCATATGATTTCCATCAAAAAGAAAACATTCATTTATGCCTTTATAGCTGCATCTGCCACATTTTAGTACATTAATAGCTAGAAAGAATATTTAGTTGATGAGAAGTCAATGTGAACCAAAACGCCTTTCTGTTTTGTTTGACTGGTGACTGGAAGGAGATTCCAATGTCTTCTCCAGGTAGTTTCTCTAATATCTGCAGTTTGTGGCATCAAGCACTGTGGGAAACATTTGCAGGGCCTGTGCAAGTGTGGGACCATGAGAACTAACTCTTCACTAGCCTTATAATGAATTGGCTTTTCATACTCGGCAAAACTTGTTGAATCAAGTTAAAAGAAAAGAAAAGTAAGCAATGCTTGACTCACATGAAGGCCTATGAAGTCTGAATAACATCTTATTTCAATAACCTTGCTGAATACATACAACTTATGTGATGGAAAAGCCACACCACACATCTGGAAGACACTCTCTGTGTTCCTACACTCCAAGGGAAGATGCTCTGGGAAATTCTTGGTGATGGAGAGAATAGCAAAGTAGAAACGCTGGAGAAATGGCGGGGATTGTTAAACTAGAAAGCACCCCATTCCTGCCTCTGACACTGCCCTGAAACCACAAAGCCAAGGAGTAGAATGCGCATGTGATTTATTTCACAGAGTCTCCCTTTTCCCATCTTAATGGGAAACCTAGCTCTTAATGGACTATCAATGAATGGAAGCCTCCACTGGTACCATCGGGGCTGAAATGATAAGGTATGTCCACTACATGAGTTCGTTACATCCTAGAGACTGGTACCATCGGGGCTGAAATGATAATGTATGCCCGCTACATGAGTTCGTTACATCCTAGAGACTATTCCTGGAGAGACCCCTGCAACACGCACACATAATTCTGATGAACCAATAAGTTTTTATTGGGGTCACTAAAAGTATGAGGGGGTTACTTACCTGAGAAGGAATGACTCACAAAAAATATCCTTACCACCAAAAACTGCAACCCAATATCAGGAAACCCCAGGAAAGCTGCAAACTGGAGCTCTCTGAACAATTTGCATGCAGCTCCATAGTCTGCACACCTCTCTGCAGCTCCGCTGGTCAGTATCCTCCACCAGCAGCTGTTTACTCCTCTATAAAGCTGGGGAGGAACCTTCTAGAATCTTCCAAGTTTCTACTTTCCTGTCTACCTTTGTCTACCTCCAGAGTCTCATGAGACTACCCCAGCCCTCCTGGAGGAAATGTTTGAACTCAGATACAACTGCTCTACAGCAATTATTCACACATGCACACACGCACGCACGTGCTCTTTTGGTCTCCTTCTTAGAGCCTGCCGTCTTCTCCCCTTTGCACCATGCCCAAGAGCAAATGTGCTGAGGCCCAATTCTGTCTAGGTCTACTTCCTGCTCCAGCTGAGCCCCGGGGTAAGCAGGGCCTCTCACAAAGAAATGTCAGTTATTAAATCGTGGCCTTCGTTGGTTCTGGTTTTATGCTCCAAGGGTTGTCCTTGCAAGGAGTTTTCCTGAGGCAAACCAAGCTTCCGTCTGGTAGCCTTTCGACTGTTGCCCTTTCTAAGACACAGCAGCAGCTGACCCTGAAGGACAGGGAAAGGTCTTGGCAAAGTGTTTTTCATGTATACTGTGCTGCAGAGACTTTCCAGACTCAGGGACAAAGGAGGTTTCACTGGCTAGGGCCTACTCGATGGAGCTGTCATTGACTAGTTCTTGGTATCTTTATCCTTCGAAGGGGAATGGAATCGTAGCTTTGAGTGAATGAAATAAAACTCTAATGTTTTAAGATGAACAAGAAAGATGCCCCTTATCAGAGCCAATGATACTCATATCTGATAGCTGGAAGTCTACTTTAAGCGAGTTGCAATGGCAGCTTTTCATCCGCTTCTCTCCTGAGGTGGAAAAGTCTGCTGTCCCTGTAGTCTCGCTCCTCACCTTTTCTACGGTGGGTTTTTTGTTTTCTTTTGTTTGCTTGTCCCCCCCCCCTTTTGCCAATGACTCTTTGGTGAGTGGGCAGTCATGGAGACAGGAGACCCACGGCCAACAGTGACAGATGGATTATGTCATGTGGACATTTGGTTGAAGCTTCTTCAAGTACATTTTGATTGGAAAGATTTACACAAACTGGGAAAGAGATTTGGAGAATCCTGTCTTGGTGAACTAAAGATTTAATATGAATAGAATTGTTTGTAAGGCAGCAGTGTGAAGCCATGGCTTAGGTGGACACGGACTCTGAAACAGGGTTGCCTGTCCTACGCTGAAGACAACCTTAACTGTTTCCCGGCACAACCACAAGAGCCAGGATGAAATACCTATCTAGCCACTGTTACCTTTGTGCAGCAGGCATTTTTGAAGGTTGATTTTATTTTTACTTTTCATTTGTGTGTGGGGCATGTGGGAGGGTATGTGCCCCTGAGTGCTAGTGATGGAGAGAAACAGAGAGGGTGTCAGGTTTTCTGGAGCTGCAGTTACAGTTGACAGTGAGTCGCTCTGCCTAGGTGCTAACAACTGAACTCACCGCCTCTGCAAGAGCGGTGTGCACTGTCACCTGCTGGGTCACATCCTCTGCAAGAGCGGTGTGCACTGTCACCTGCTGAGTCACCTCCTCTGCAAGAGCAGTGTGCACTGTCACCTGCTGAGTCACCTCCTCT